>JAHZMW010003328.1:0-36732 GCA_027743745.1 Alloscopus bannaensis
TTTTTTTTTGCCAAGACGATAAGTTTTAATTTTTGCGTGAGCTCTGGCAATCAATCTTGGAGAAAATGAGCTTGTGATCTGTTCCCTTACACTGTCGTTAAGAGAGGAGGGAAAAAGTTGCTTGACGGAAGATAGTGTTGGAGTAAGGAAGGGGGTTGCTGGAAAAATCAGTTTCAAAATACAATAGAACGGATTTGCTCCGTTTTAAAAGTGGATACGAAACACTGCTTAGAAAAGGAGAACAACTTATTATGAAAGTATGAAAGTGGTTGCATGTGAACTTGGGTGGCTTAATATAAGTAGACCAATATAAGTACAACTGGTCGTTATTCGAAGTAAAAATACATGAGGTATTACCGACAAAGAAATTTGTTTCTTTTGTTTTTCAATCACCGGTGACAATACTTTAAAATTAGTTCGAATCACGAATACAAATAGGATAACTCAAAATATTGCATTCCCATGTTTCAGACGTCATGCCAAAGATAATACTACAAAAACTGGACATACAGCATTATATTGAACGAGCATCCATTCGTTTGCTGTTTGTCGTGATCTTCGAGGAAGGCGCAGAGAGAGGGAACGACAGAGAAAAAAGCATTTCCGTTGATTACTCCGATAATTGAAGATTTATTGGGAAATCCCTGTTCTGGACCAAATGCGCGTGTATAGCTACAAAGAGAGCGAGGGTGTATATAGACAAAGAAAGAGACGACTGTGTGCGATGTGCAGCGGATAACATGAGTAGATTGCATCATCAGACGTGCTGGGAGAAAGCAGAGCATATACTTCCACCACACTAGTATCACCATCAGCACACTCGGAGGTTCCAATGCATCGCAGAGAGCATAATGCAATCAGCAGGTATTATCAGGAAATAGGAAGGAAACTGACAGTTCATGCTCAGGGATTGTCTGTACCTCAACTCACACAGATGCCGTTTATCGTTCGCTCACATGTCCTCATATCGTCAGACAATAACTTTGGTTGAGTCATTCATTACATTTCTCCTCTTATTACAACGAGATTCAACTCAGATTTACCCAATATTTTTCCAAGTTAGTCATTGATCTTACGAATAAGTAGCATACATCGTCATACACAAATGACGTCTATATGATAATGATAAAAGTGCAACGGACAAAAAATCATCTTGTCATTTTTCAGTATGATACTTTTTATAATCATAATTTCAAATTTATACAAAAAATTGGCAGCGGAACTTAAAATGTGTTCATAGATAAAAACGATGTACAACGTTACACAAGAATTTTTCCCCAATTTCTGTATTGTTTTACACCGCACCGAAATGTGTACTCTATTTTTAAAAATCTAAATTTTACCATTTTACCTTTTTAAGCGAGTATATAAAGAATCAGGATGTTAGCATCACCCCTGGTGGTGGTCTTAATTAATTAGCAACGTAGAAGTCGACTTGCTCAGCTTTAATATTTTTTCAATGAAAACAAGGGATAAAATGAGTTTGGTAGCTTTTCTAAAAAAACATTCTTTTCACGACGGCATATCACATATTACATAATACACACGAGGATATTGCATACGAAATTAAACACGTTACGAACGAAAAGAAACTTCATATCGCGCACGAGTGTATAAAGTGAGAGGAAGTGAGTTGATACGACGCCGTTCACGATGATGACGATGATCATAGGGCGAGAAAGAAAGCAAAGAGAAAGCTGAGCTTTAGTCTTGTATGAGTGGTTGCATCGGGCCTAGGTATAGCGAGGTTTAATTGCAAGAGGAGGGAGAAAAAAATTCATTAAAACTTCATCGTGTTTCCGCGTGTATCAATATTAATTAGTATTGAGGGAGCAATTAGAAATTATGAGAGAAGTTAATTGTTTCTCCCTTTTTAATACAGCTCACTCCTCAAAATGACTCATACCTCTCCTCCACACCACACCCGAAACAAATTGAAAAACGCCAAGACGTTGAGCATAACACGACGATATGCGTAGAATAACAAGAGGAAAGAAAAAAACAATAATACAAGGTGAAAGTTTTCAAGAAACAAGTAAAAGGAGGAAGTCGAAAAACGGGTACAAAAATCATTAAAAAAGTGAATTCATCATGAAGCCATATTTTCGTTGATTTCTCCCATTTTTTCGCTCCCGTAATTCTTTCCTTGTGAATAATGATTTCAATTACTTTTTTTTCGGAAGGGTTCATGATATGCATGCCTGCAGAGAGTTTTTTCAATATCATTTTAATTAAGACACGGTAATGTCACAATAGTGAGAAAAAAACTGGTGTACGGTCTAATTAGACACATTGAATGAAACAGAGGAGGGAGAAAAGGTTTTCATTTGAGAAGAAGAAAAAAAATGATTAAAACAGCTACTAGCAACTGGTCCATACGACCAGGAAAGGAGAGGCGTGTGATGGAGCTTATTCTATTGTTTTCACGAGAAACATCGGCTTGACACAAGACAAAAAATGTATTTAAAAGACAAGAATATTAAAAAAGCGTGCGTGCCACATACAGCTGCCTTTTTTCGTAGAGAGAGACGTGATAATGCTTTATCGTTGTTGTGTGAGTTGCTACTAATCCAAATTAAATCACATCGTTGGACGTAGCGCTCAGAGGAAATTAGACATTTATCTTGAACACAACAAATGAGTCGTCAATGTCGAATGAAAGCCCTCCTTTAATTCTCTTTTCTTTGCGTTATTTTTTTTTACATTTTGGCATTTCATCACTTTCTAACTCGCTCCATCCTAAACTGTAGCAAGGCGTCAAGGTCAGTGTTGGTCTTGCTTTTGCTCGCCTGTTGGACACACCAGTGCCACACACACTCGACTGACACATATATTGCTCATTTAATCTGGCTTGACGTGCTCATCACTTCTTGGCATCAGCTTAACGTGTTTTTAATTGTAGTGAAAGTTTACGTATTACTCGGGCTTGGACAAGGCTGGTATCCATTATCTTCAAGTTGCTACAATTTTTTAAAGTGTACACACACACAAATGAACGGAAACACGGCGACAAGGTATATTTGTGATGTCAGCAGTATTTAGATCCAAATGGCAAGACAAGTAAGCACAAGTGAATTGAGCAGAGTGAAAGTTTGAATACATATTTATTTTTAAAATCATCTCTACAACTTCCCCTTTCCCCACAAGGAAGAGAGGCGAGAAATAAAGTGGGTGAAAAAAGCAATTTTCGAAAAAGCTTTCTCTAAAGGATTAGACAGCTATTTTGGTGTTGGAGGATTGAACTGTTAGAAAAAATGCATATCACTGTAGTATATATTTAGTATATCTCTGTCTTCTTAATGTTACTCGAATTCGTACATTGTAGATTTGTTTGTACAAAAATATCCTTTATATTATTAAAATATATTTTTTGTTATTTTGACAGCATTGGCACGTTGAGTATACCGTTGTGATTGACTACTTGTACATCAATCGACACGCGATAATATGCAGATTTGAATACTACATGTGGATTTTCAGTTAAAGGTCACGGTTTTCAATAAATCGAGGCCAAAGCTACTAAGTTAATTAGACTAATGCAACATCAGTAACAATGTTTTTGGACTCAAAACAACTTATAAACACTGAAACTAATGTTTTTGTGCAAATATCGCAGACGGGCTGCTTCGTTTTACAAAACTCGTAGCACAAGCAAACACCAAGCTCACCTAGCTTGTGCGTGCCATGCCTATTAGAGAAACACACGGACATCACCAAGTTTGTGTGGGTGTGTTTTCTGGAAAACCTTTCAAGAATGGCGTAAGGGGAATGACGACGACATTTTCAGTAATAACCCTGAGCATCATCATGATCTGGATTGATCCAGTGGAAAAGAACACTTCACCCCATTTGCAAACACGGAGTGCACGTTCTTTAGCCTTTTCTCCCATTGGATTACGCATTTTCCTATAGAATGTAAATGGCGAATTGAGTTATGACTGTGTTTCATGTCTACGTCTACATTATATTTAGATGTACTTATGCAACATACACATCTCATTTCATTTCTTTCTACTACACACGTTTTCATCTACGTCAGCGTCTTCTTGAAAAAAAATCGTCCAACAAGTACTCATCATTGTGAGTAGTTTTTTTTTTGGTGAACTTTCTCCGCCGTTTTTTCCGTTTTACGTAGACACACACAAATATAAACAAGACTATTAGTGAAAAATCACGTTTCACACAGCGTGGCTTGCTGGTGATTGCTCTAAAAATGGAAGAGAAAAACTTGTTGTTTGCTCCGCTACTTTTTCTCTTTGTCTTAAGAGACTTACGCGAGCGCACTTTACATGATTATTACAGTTGTCTCAGCCTGTGCTTCCTTCTTGTTTGGAGGAAATGTGAAACTTGATCTTTGCTGCGAGTATCCCTAGTCTAAATATAAACAGGCATTTCTCCTTTTGAGAAAGGTGAAGAGGGAAGCTTCCGTCAAAAAAATGGTATGCGAGGGAGATGATGACGTTGTCGTTTCTCTGTCTATTTTTGTGCTTTCATCACAACCTCACTGATTTGAGAGATGGTTCTCTCTTTTTCTTGAGTTATTACGCTTTTGTTAGTTTTTCCGTGTGGGACAAATCAGATAATGTAATTGATGCTTATTTTGGATGAATATTGTATTTCTCTTTTTCCCTTTAGTTCCCAAACTCGTACGACAATATCGACAATTACGAAAGAGAAGAAAACATCATTTATTTAATGCATCTCTTACTTTCTCTTTCTCTCACTACACCGACAAAGATCGAAATCACCGTGAGTGGCAATAAAAAGTAGTAAAAGCACTTTTTATGTAGAACTAGTCAAATTGAAAGTTTCCAATTGATTCCATCCAATAGAATCAAGAAAAGGGAGAAAATTGAAAGGATTTTCTCTTTTCTCTTCCTCCCGTCTTGTTCCTCGTTTCTTTTCTCTGTCCCGGAGAGCCTTCGTATTGCCTTCCATGCGCTACAAATGTCTGTGTATACATTTTTTACAAATAGAGTTACCTTGATTTGACCAGAATTTGCTCGAGCAGAAAATTGAATTTTCTTGCAGAAATCACGAAAATGAAATGTGAAATAGAACTTTTTTTTCTCTCTCTCTTTCTACACAAAGAGCTTGTACACATATACAGCCATGGTAGGTATAGTCTCATACAACTTTCTCCGGTACCTCATCTTACGTAAGAGTGTTTTCTTTCTTTCTCCCGCCACTGCAAAAACAGCAGTACACACGACATGGACTCTCTACAAATACACCTCTCTGGACCCAGACACTATGCACCCATGCGAGTGCACGTAAGCATGAGTAATTTTATACAAATCTGACGGAACGCTTTTAAAACGAGAACAACAATTTGGAAAATTACGAACTTAACTAAGACAAGTATGACGTGCCTATTTTTCTAGTCGAGGTGAAAATAGTGAAAGAAACTAGCAAAACAATACAACAACTCGACATCAACGACGAGCGTTTCTTATATGCCTTCGTGAGTGCGTTTTTTCTTGTTTTATTCCCGTTTCTGTCTTCAGCTATCCACTATATACGTATATATTGGTGTGTGTCCCTCCAGATAGCTTTTAGTTGGGAAGACCAAGCAGATGAATTGTTTTCGCTCAGCTTTATGAGCAAACAAGTTTTTATTTGGTGTTCACTTCATTTCCGAGGTTGTTATTGAGAACGGTTTAAAGGAATCGACTCTCTTCATCCTATACCTAGATACGCGTGTATAAATGTTGCTATTTGCTTCTCTCTCTCTCTCTCTCTCTCGTTGCTTCCGTTTGTGCCAAAGTAACTTCATTCCTTTTCTCTCCCACGTATACAGTCTCTGTGGTATACTCTGCTGAGTATATACGGGATTATTATTATTATTTCACCCGCGTGTGTTTGTGAATGCATCTTTTTGTTGTGAGACAGGAGACATGAAAGATCTCTTGTATTTCAAAGAGACTTTCTCCTCGCCTTACATACACCTACACAAAGGAAGAAGCACGGGAAGAGCTTATGGATCGTTTCTTCATTCGCTCTCTCTAGCTTCTGTAAAAGGGGAGACGGTAGGATTTTTTGTATAGCGACAACGGGTATGAGTCAACTCCTGTGCAGGTGAGCATTCAGATAGGAAGACTCGTATAAGAGTCATAGCTCTGATTTCGGACATGATACACCGAGATTTTTTCCTTGTAATTTTGGAGAACATGTAGGTTTTTTTTTCAGTTGAAGAGAAAACAATTTGAAAAAATATGTCAGTGTTATACCAACTAATGTGCTGATGTCATGGACACCTTTACGTTATTTTTGGCCGCCTTTTAGGAGTTACAAAGGAGTCGAAAGAGTGTTTCTCAGACTTTTGTGCATTTTGCACAAAGATTATACGGTTACACTCTTTATTTGTATCAATGTGTCTGCAGACATTCTATCTTTCTCCAGGTTGCTTTAACGTCAAGGAGGTTCTACTAGTTGCATGATTATTGGCGGCATCATTTTCGTGCTCCATGTTATCCACATGTACGAAACATAGCATTTTATAGACGTCAACAGCGTATAGGTACATGACGAGTGAAAGTTAACAGGGCTATAAGAAATCAGAGAGTGAGGCTATTTTCACATTGGCGTCATATCCGTCAAATCGTGCTGGGTTTACAGCGACGTCGAGAAAAGTACTGCCTCCCACTTGTAACTGAGTGAGAGACAGAGAGAAAGGAAAGAATCCGGATATTGCGTTCTCTTCTAATGGAACACACACATCCGATCACAATCCGGATGGCTGGCACACCCAGAGCGAAGTAATGTGAACGGTTTAAATGTATTGACGTATCGTCTCGCCGTGTGGTGGCTGTAGGAGCTCATCGCTCCAAATCATCTTTTCCTTGGAAAATGACCAAAGCAATGTGTGTTGCCACGGGATGTTCACACACACATAGAAAGTCCATTTTCCGATCGGAGTAGTTGAAATGTATTGTTTTTGAGAGGCGGTTCAAACACCGTGAAATGTGATGTCAGCGGGAAAGGGATGAGAATAGAAATTTATTGAAATACATGAATAATCATCCCGTAAACTAGAAGGGCGAGACTGGGTGCGTGAGCGTCTGCGTGTTGGGGTCAACGGAAATTTGAGGTGGCCAAATGCCTGTCTCGAGTCAAAGAGAAGCGTTTTCTTCCAACGGAAACAAAGCTAATCAAATATATTTGATTTCATTTTTCCAGGATTCACACGTCCCCAGGAGTGCATAGCGAGAGTTCGGAGAAAACGGAAGTCGTTGTGTGAGCCACGGTCAATTATTTCCAAACCTGTGACAACGCGTCAGATGCGGCGAAGATGCACACCACAGAAATAAAAACAGAGCCTGTGATTCAGGCACAACAACTTCAGCACCATGGTCACAACCAAAGCAGCAGTGGTAAGGATGACGCACTATTTGTCTAGTTTGAAAATCGACTCACTTTAAAGTTATGTTTTTATGATAGTAGTGTGCTGGCGACACGATAAAAAACTAAACGTTTTTGTCTCTCTTAATGGTTCACAATTTCGACACAATTTGTTGTACGGTTAGATAGAGGAGAAAAAAAACAGGAAGGAAATTCCATTTAGAGAGTAAAAGCGACGGCTGTACGGAGCTCTCTGCAAATGCGAAAGCGAAAGGATAATAATGTGTGTTCAAATAGACGGTAGAATTTCATTAAATCACTTTTCCGTCCTCCCATCATTGCTTAAACTTTCTCTCGCTCTCTTTTATCACTTCAATTTTCCCTCTTATTTCCCCGTGATAAATACGCCTCTATATGAGTAACTGAGTGAGTGTGCACGCCGGCAAAAGAAGACAGTATTATATTCTCTGTTCTCCTCTGTGAGTCGGGAGTGAGTGCGGAGAGAGGAAAAGGCATTCTTTCCTTATCCCTGACGCATTTATCAAAGCATATTATTCCTTTCCTTCATTCCATCCAGCTTAGCTCTTACTTTACCTAATCTAATAAAGTCGAGGAAGCGTGAAATGGCATTTCCCTTATTATCTCGTGCTTCTATCAAATGTCAATTGGCTCCCACTTTCCCTCTCTCTTCTTCGTCGAAGTCGTTGTCATTCTCTCTTTGGCTGTCGCCCGTTTATTGTTTGCAAGTTGCTGATAACACTCATGAGGACCGCTTTATTAACAAGGAAACCTTCCTCCTTCGGCTTTTGTAGTTAAAAAATTATGCCTTCACATTATACTCCCTCGCGATTCCGTCCTTGCCAGGATTCAGCTCAACGAATGGACGACATCAGCAGCGGTTTCCTTGTACGTTTTTCTTTTCGGAGACTCATCCGCTCAAGCTTGTGGACTTTGGTGTTGATATAGTTTTTCCATCAGAAAGTGAAATATAATCGTCATTTCCATGGTCATGATGATGAGGAGTACGGATGATGGTGTGGTCCTTGTTATTCCCTCAATAAATACCATGTTCGCTGTTGGTTCTTCGGATTATGGGCCTCCTGTGCAAGTACTGATAAGGAAAGTTTCGTGCACAGAGAGAGACGCACACTTTTGAAGGGAAATGAAATTAGTTTCGCATTGATGGGATTTGAAATTTCACACTCTACATCCATGGATACAGTGAGCTGTACAGTTCCTTGGTTTTCAGGAGAATATAGATTTCCCTGATTATTATTATTATTACTTGTGTTATATGAGCTAATGCTGATCACTACTCTGTCGTTTGGAGAAAATGCCTGAATTTTTTAGTAGCTGCGACCACTTTAAGCTGAACTTTTGTGGATTATTGTGAATTGGAGGGTGCCTCTGGGTGTTGCCTGGTTAACTAAGAATTAGTGCAGTCATGCTAATAAACGGGTGAAAAAATTATGTTTCTTCTAGACCGGCAACTTTCGATCCGATTTAATTGTAAAGTGCGAATATTGCCAGTTCCTGAGATTTAATAATCTTTGAAGAAGTGTGACCAACTCATAAAATATTTAGTTTACTTTTATTGGTAATGTTAGCAGAGTGATTTTTGCAATCTCAAAACGCGGCTTTCCTATTTGTTTCAAACTTTGAATGTGATTTCAATGTGGTCGAGCTCTTGAGAAGAGTGAGTGACTACATGAAATTGGAGAAAGAACTTATTGCTGTTTCTGTGTGCTCTGTGTCGCGTATTCAACATCGGAGAAAGGAGGAAAGTCGTGAAAACAAATCAATAGCAATAGCAAAATGTATTTTCTCCAGGAGCATTCACTTTTTTCCCAAGTTTTGAGCCGCCTACGTACCTTGTTTGAATTTGATTGAATGATACAATCTTGTGCAAGCACAGCAACGGAGAGAAAGTGAAAATGCAAGATGGTTTTATAAACATGATTGACACTCCTTTTGTGAGCGAGAGAAAGCCAGAGAAAGAGACCATGTGTATGTCTTGTGTTTATACAATGATACGCAGAAAATGCGACTTTTGTCAATTTTTTTGTACTCCTTCTTCTTCACAATTCTCGTGAACTTTACATCAGATATTTTCGGCGTACATGGTTTCTCTCATGTATACTCCCGTAGACTCAGTATCAAAGGATCGTCACCGTGTTTGTATCGCTATGTGTGTATTCTGTGTCGATCACGTTTAACAAACTATTTCAACGATGAAATTGAAAAGCAAAGTCCAACTGAATTTAACTTTGTTCTTCGTATTTTTTTTCGTTTTTCTCTCTCTCTCTCAGTCTCTATCTCTATTGTGCAATTCATGACCAACTTTTTCTCAGCAATGTGTGTCTCTGATACATCATGCGGAGATGTGAAGTCGTACATCCTGTATCGAATAGTGGCCGTATAAGGAAAAATTCTCAACAAACAATATTTCTCTGTGTCGCTCGTGAAAAGGTGAAAAATCAAATTCCAAAGAAAGAAACAGTCAAATATAAAAGTAAATGACAAACATATTGCTTCACAAGAAAAACAGAAAAGAAAGAGATAGGAGAGAGGTAGGGCAGAGTAAATTTTTTTTCTCGATTGCAACATGTAGCAATCGTGCGCTCGCTTCCTTTTTTTCCTCTTTTTGATAAGACGCTGCTGTGCCACTGTTTGATTTTGACTTTCTGTCGGGAAAAGTGAAATTCCGCAGAAAGAGAAAACGAAATAACTAGCTTTCTCCTGCGTCGGAGAGCGTCGTAGCTCTGTGGGAGAGAGAAAGGGAGAGCTATCATATTGGGATGATACTGATAGTTGTTCGAATGCGTTTGTCATAAACAATTTCGTTTGCTCAATGTTCCTCATCGTTTAAGTCACGTCATTTGTGTAAAGGTTTTCTGTTCGGGAGATTTTCCAGCGCGCACCAGTACCGAAAGAAGAAGGCAATTGGCAATTTGATGAATAAAATCAGTGAAAGTTATAAATTTGTTTTCATAAGGTCTTTTAAGCTATTTTTCCTTAATAACACTCTGCTAAAAAATATGATTTGCGATGGTTTAATTTTATGGACATTTCTAACTCCGCTTTGTGATTCAACCGATTCTCTGAGCGTTTAGTTACCTAGCGTTGGTCACTTTAGCAACAAATAATGATTGACACAATGATGGTGGCGCGGCACTGGACTCACGTGTCGTGTTGCTAAAAGGATGGAGACGAGACTGTGAGTTAGGAAGGACAAGACTCACTTGTCAGAACCCAATAAGGATGCTTTTCTTCTAGATTAGTCTTTGGCACACTTTATCTGGTCTCGTGAGAATTAGTGAGAGTGATTGGAATCTGGGGATAAAATATCGTACAAGTGATGTGGAATATAAGTGGTTTAGTAGAAAGACTGTTGGAATTCATTCCCAATCACACGGTATCAGATTGCTATATTGACGCTGTTGAGTTAGAGCGTGAATTGGTTCGGCCTCCTTGAAATAATCCAATTAACGTATTTGGTGTAAGCTTACACATTTTTTTAGAAAAACCAAATGAGCTAGTTTTAGTTAATATTTATTTTTGTGCGCTTCTTGCAGTTTATTTTAAAATCTTGAATCATTCACTTTTTCCAAATGCTATGTTGGATCCGGTTATTACACTGTTGATAGCATATTGTTAAAATTAGATTCTCGATGTATAGAGTCGACGTATCATAACAAAAATGTTTGCTGTAATAGTTACATATCGATGTTCAATCAGCTCAAAAATGATCTTGTCGTTCGAAATCGAGATCGTCATGAAATGTTTGATGGTAGCGACCAAGTGGAAGCTCTAAATCTACAATGAAGCAGCGAATCCTAGGAGGAGAAAAACGTTGTGGATAAAGTTAAATGTTATGTTGCGGAGAAGAAAAAAGGAGAGTTGTGTACTCACTCAAATTAGGCAGAAGTAGGAAATTATGTAAGTTGCATTAACACAGGGAATTTGTACACTTGCCGAAAATAAAAGAAAGAGAGATTGAAAAATGAAAAAAATAGCATTATACATACGTTTTGCATGGTACGGTTTGTATCATCTCTCTACACATTCGTAATTGGTAGGGAAGTAAGAACAAAAACAGGAGAAACAACTGCATAAAGTACAACAACTCTGTTGACTTTTTTCTCAAAAGAAAAGTATTAACCGTGAATGTACACACATATTTTGAGGTGTGTACTATAAACAATTTTTTTCCTCCGCTTGAGTGAGCAAACATGTGCGAGTGCACACAAAACGCATGATTTTTTTTTCACAGAAATTTGAGAGTGGCCAAAGACCTCTTGGAATTGTTATTGTAAAACACAAATAGGGAAAATATAACTTCTGTGTATCTCATAAACATGAGGGGAGATTGTGCTCGATTTCATTCATACCAGCTGCCGTCAGCATCAGCATCATCGAGAAAGTGACTTACTCTGTTTCACTCTGTTTAACTATAATACACACATCTAAAAGGAAAAAAAGTCCCTCAAAAGAGAACAGAAAAACTTTACTGTTAAAAGCGAGGGACTCTGGTAGAAAAAAAGGCCGGCATGTATAGGTATACGTATAGGTATTCCCGACTTTCTCTCTGTGTGAATGTATAGTTGTGCTAAAAGCTGAAAATGTGAAGAGTGCTGGAGAAAAAAAAAGTTAGTTGGAAGCAAGCCGAGAAGGGAAAATGTAGAAGAGCAAAGTGCATTTTCAGATTCTCTGTTTACCAATCTAGCGAATCGGTCTTCTTAGAAATAATAGCAAATTCATGTTGCAGTCTATTAAGCAAAGGGATTTATTTTCATTCCATACTCTCTCTCTCTCTCACTCACTTTCTCTCTCCCACACTCACTCTAACTTTTGCCCACCTCACAGCTACTCCACCACATCACCATTACCTAAAAACTTTACCTTTTACTTGGGACTCTGTGTCGGAGGAAAAGAGGGGTTGACTCCGTGATGTCCCTTTTGTTCGAGAGACAAGAAAGGCAAAGAAAGAAGTGCAATGAGGAATGGTTTGTGTGAGTACGTGTACATTTATTAGACTGTTGATGGTGTGTGGTGCGTTCCTTTCAATTGCTTCTCCCTCTTCCAATGGACTCTCATGCCGTTCTTATAGGAGCCCCTTGTAATACGTATTTTTAGGGAGTACTTTGAGGAAAGTAATATTCCCTTGTGGTGCTCATGTTTTTGTTTTGCGCTGAGGGACTCCCTCTTTCTGTTTCTCACTTGAAAAGAAAGTAAATGAGTTTCCTGTTTTGCTCGCTGGCAAAGGTTATACATGATGGTGGTTGTATAATATGCAAAAAGGTGGAAGCCTTAGAATCACATAATACTCATTATGGAAGGAAATGTATTTTAATGTCACTCCGTCAGTGCCAACCAGAGTCGTGACAACTTGCTTTGGCATGGGACAAAAAAATACACAATGCTCTCTCTCTCTCTTACTCTCCCAGCTTTTTATTAGCCTTTTTTTAGTGGAAAGGGCTTTTCCTCGTTCGACGGAAAGGTGTAGGCCCGAAAAAGGGTGAAAATTAAGGTTAATGCTTTTTACATGTTGATTAGAAAACTTATATGAAGTGAGAAAGAGAGTGAGTGCTCTCTCTCTCTACGTCTCGGTTGGCAAAAGTAATTTGGGAAGTTGTGATTGAAATGGTCCTTACTTTAAATTCAAATAAATTGCCGTTATTATTTAGTGTAATCCAATGACAAAAGTTTCCCCTTCTTTGGGGAAAGCTGGAGTAAGAAAAGAGAGAGAGAAAAGTCACCCATTTTCCACTTAAAAACTTTCATAATTTGACAAGTGTGTGTTACGATGGGAAAAGGTTTGATCTTGTTTCCTCACTACAGCTAGTCAACTTTATATCAGCTTCCTAAAAAAACTAGGATCGGAGTACGTGACAAACTGTTTAAATTTTAGAGGGTGAGAAACCGAATAATAAAATCACGGGAAGCACCACACACTCCAAAAACTTTCCCGGATGGATTCCCCTTTCGTTTACCTGGGAGCAATATAAACAAGTCACGTAATATAATTTCCATCCGTGTGCCACCATAACTTCTCGTTTACACAGTATCTATTGTTTTCGAGTGAGAAACTGACCTCGACGGAAATCCCTGGGCATTCATATTTGTATATTTTTGTGGAGGGAAAAAATGGCCACAACTTTTCCTCCATGCAAACCGAGGGAAAGTTGAGCAGAGTCCCGTCGAGATCAGGAGAGAGAAACCAATCGTCATAAATATACATCGTTACAATCTCCTCTTTCTATCTCTGTGCGGGAACGACTGTGTGGACGGTTACTAAATCTACATCAATGATAAATGAATGAATGGACGGTGAGTAGAGCCCACAAGACATATGACTATGGTATGGGTGACTACCCATGTGGGAGAAAGCGGGAGAGAGAGATGTTTTCATGAGATATTAGTATTTAGGGAATATTGTGAAAAGTTGATGGGCTTTGGAGCACAAGCTCCATTGCTGACACAAGTACAACTCCGACAATTGCACACACAGATATCCCTGCCGTCGTTAGTGGTACGGAAAGCGCTCTTTCTTTGGCACTCCCTCCACACTGCAAAGTCAATACGAGCTTTCTCTCTCCCTTTTTCGAGAGAGGTGATCATCAGTAAAAGTTCTTTACTCATAAGTTGATGTGCATAATGTGTGGATCCTAGAAGAGGCACGCGGAGACGCGACACCCTTCTGTGGAGAGATGTATTTTTTTATCAATACAGAGAGGAGAAAGCCAGAGAAAGAAATATATTTGCGCCTATTTTTTCCAACGAGCTCACTAACATATCTATTTCATGACTGAGTAAAGCGTCTTTGGTCAGCATCTTTCCTTCCTCTCGTCTTCCCGTCTCTTTTCGAAGAGGAATAAATGGCCATAGATCAAGGTAGAAAGGAGAGCGAGAAAGAGAAGGCTTTTTTCCAATCCTTGGGGTCACCCGGGACTGAAAAACTTGTTACCTTTTTTTCCTCTCCGATTGGTATATGTTGATGCACATTCCCACAAGCTCTCTAGGGATGGAAGGGTAAAGCAATTTTTTGTGATGTGTGTGTGTTTGCGAGTGTGTGGCAACAAACTCTCTATCACACACGCTTTCTTCCCAACTCACATAAACGAGAGAGCCTGCATGTCGGTGTGGCTTCTGGTGCTCCTCTTTCTGTTTAGCAGCTGCCAAATATTTATTTCATTCATATTATGTATCCTATCTCAATAAATCCAGATCAGCCATCTTCTACATTTTCTTTTAATGTGCAAACACAAATTCCTATGCACATTACCGGAGATTACGTTCCTCAATACATATATCTAAATGTATTGAGCGAGAGTGCGAGGAGGAAAATACATGAGGTACTTTGTCGATGCGGACATGGGATTCTACTTCAAGCTAACGGAGGAAAAAAATGTGGAGAGAAAGCTCAGAGAAAAAGAAGTGCTGCTTGGTTTGCCTGGGCTGCCGTGTTTTTACTAAAAACTTACATTCATTTATTGTTTTTGTGGTGTGCTCTCCTTTCTCTTTTTCCGGATACAACAACTGGTCATAATATATAAGAGGTGTAGGCCGCTTTTGGAAAGTGTAATAAATATGTGTGTGTTTTGCGGTCTCATATTATAGCCATCAATAGAGGACGACCGCCCTTTTTTGCCGCACCATCATCATTATCGTCTCTCTCGTCGTCGTCATTCTCAAGTCCATTTATTGAGATACACACTCGCATTTCCCTTCTGTACCTTCACTCTCACTTTCTCCCGATATGTATTTTACTTAAATGCATCGACTATAAATTGAGGAAAAAGAAAGTCAAAGGGAGAGCAGAACTAATGCAGGTTTTGCCCCTGAGGTATACCCCATAACACGTACACCATCCCGATCTCTCTCCCATTTCATATACTTACTTTATTAAGGCCGGCTTGTGGAAGTTCCTCTTTTCCTGTTTGCAATAAGTGGATATATAAAAATGTGGGTGGGTAAATAAAAGACAAGGGAAAAAGCATATAGCTTACATACACACACATGATTTTGTTCTTGCTCTCAATTTTTTTCTCTTTTCTCACGTAATTTGTAAAAATGAGTTTGCAATCACAGCTGGGGAAAAAGTTTTTTCTACGGCTCTCCTCTATTTTCTCCTCCTTCTGGAAACATTCCTAAAAAATGAGACCAAACACTTTCCTCATCGCTATTAGGAAGTGTTCCAAGTGAGCTTTATCCGACTCTTTTTTCCAGGAACATGGTGGTGAGGATGGTCTTGGGGTGGTTTTGATATCATATGAATTACAATGTTCACAATATGATGATGATCATCAAGAAAATCCAGCGAGAAGAAAATCTGAACAGCACAAGTCGAACCAATAATGAATGGTTGGCTGATGTAAATAGTTGTTATATAATGGGATATGCCTTGGGAGAGAGAGAAAGAAATGGGCAGAAAATGCTCCAATCTTTGCCAATAATGAAATTGAACCAGAAAAGTGAGAGGAATGACGAGGCGGCACTTTACGTAATAAAAATCAGGTGGAGAAACTTTGAGGATGGTAGTTTGGTATAAATAAAAACGGGCATAGATTGTGCTGCGATTACAGGGTAGAATTACACAGCACCTTGAAAAAGTTTGTTATCTCCCATTGCCAGTTTGTTGGAAAGCGGTATCCTTATAAAAGTGTGTGATAATACGTAATATGCATAGGATCCGGTGGAACAAAGCTTACATTTTCAGAGGGAGAGAAAGTCCGCACATTAGTGAGTGGATGCGGATGCACGAAATGAGGAAATATGGGAGAGAGAGTGAGGAGAAAAGTTGAAAATGAAAATGAATGGATAATGATTAGTCGGCCAATGAAATACTAATGACGAGGATGTCAGGAAGTTTAATCCATTTTCCATGTTCCACTGAATCATCCAATTCCTTCGTTTACCATTCCCTCCTCTCTCCGAGCATTTTTGTTATTCGTTCGCGTATCTAATGTCATATTACGCATATAATATGTATGTATGCCTCGGAGGGAGAAGAAACACCGTGAAAAGGACGTGTTACAGTGACAGAAAAAGACCATATTTTCATAGATATATGTACGTATAGATTTCCTAATTTTCTGGCGCAAGTAATAAATGGGCTTTCTTGAGTAGTAGTCTTTTGCACACATTATCACCGTACAGTAATATCGAGGGATTCTGGTTTTCGCCTTCTCGCCCTTTTCCTCGAATCCTATTTTTACCATATATTATTACTACACATCCTCTCTGCCAAGTGGTGTGCAAGACTTGAGCAACATTAAACTGGCGTAATATGTTCACCATCGCTCTCTAATTTATCAACAAAAAATTGCCATCAGCTCGCTCGAAATTTTTTTTTGTGAAATTGTGGTAATCCGTTTTCAGGAGAAACCGAATCATGGTATCATGTGATGACGGCAGTTGAAATATTTGAAAGGAAATTCCCCCTTTGAACTAGATCGCGTAGGGTGCACTCGCGAAAACATGGTAGTCACACGAAAATTGTGGAACAATAAGCCTTTCCCTGTTTTGAAAGGGGACTAATTAGTGTCGGAAAAGGAGAGAATAGGTTAATGACAAGGTTCAGTGCGCATTTGATTCGCTTTCTCTCTTCCTTGAAGATGACATACCATTAAAAAGAAACTTTTGCTAACGAACGTGAAAGGGAACAAGGGTTTTGCATTATGGGATCAAACTATTATTATTATTATGCTCAAACTAAAAACAGTTGTGTAGGACACCGGCATTTTCTCACTTTCTTGCACGAGGCTCGTAGGCGAACTCTTTTTTATTATAAAAAAAAGCTTACAACTTTGCTTATAAGACTATATAAGCTTTTGCACATTGAGTCTCACAAATTAGTGAATTCTATTTGTTCTCTCTCTTTGCTTGGCAAATGAGGATTTCAACCTCAAGCTGATTTTTTTGGTTATTGATACAGAGGTTTTTTGCTAAAAATATCTCGTCATTAAGTCAAACTTGTTGTGCAACATGTGCTGCCTTCCATATCATTTAACAAGTTATAATAAGAACCTTCTCATCGATATTTTTTGACTTTCACCAAATTGGGCATTCACCGGAAGACAAGAAGCAACGTGATAGAGACGTGGACGTTTTCCCTATTCAATATTCAACAAGATATTTTTATTTTAACGTTTTCCCAGAAATGAACGAGTATTAACAATGCTCTTCTTTCTCTCTCTGGTACTTAACAACGAAAGTCATTAGCCGAGCTATTCATATCTTGTTTTTCTCTATTCACCACCAATTTTTTTTCCATGCGAGTGAATCCAATTGGAAGGTTGTTAGCGGAACTCACGTTCACCAAAATATTTCTCGCGTATAATAGCAAGTTACACAATGTAACAAGGTTTTCATCTCTAATCAATTTTCGCAATGGTTGTCTCTCTCACGGTGGTGGGAAATTGATACTGTGACATGTCTCACATTGTAGTGTCACTTTGCCGTGCACTCCCATGGTGACCACGGTTGAAACTGTTTTGCTGCAGATTGTCTCTCAAATTTTGACTCCATCAAGTTTTTTCGTTAAAAACATGTTTTCCATGCTTTCCTGCTTCTTATGTAACGGAAGAGGATTATGTTTTATACAACTGGCAATGCGATGATTTCGTTCTAAAAAGTAATTGACTAGTTTCATTTCCGTTTTATCAATGCGCGTCATTCCACAAAAAACGAAGAAAAGGATCTGAGATTTTGCATTACTTAATAATTTTCCATTCTTCATAATTTCCTTTGTATTTATAAGGACTGCGTGGAAGGAGAGAAAGGCTTGCTCATTGTTTTCTTTTTTTCTCCTCCTCCGTTTCCTAATTACGGACGATTCTTAAATGAGTTCAAGGCATTGCATTGTGTGAAGTTGGCAACCGTCACCAGATTTATTCTGAAGTCAACCAGGCGTACGGAAAAAGCAAGACATTCTCTTAACTGGAGTTAGTTGGGCTTGCCTTTAAATCAAAATACTCGCCCACCACCGCTCCTCCTCGAGCAATTTTATTTATTAGGCATTACACGCAATGTAATCTTTTCGGCGACTGTGTGCGCGCGGCCAAAAGAGGCATTTTCATTTTCTGATGTTTACTTCTCTGAAATTGGCTGGATTCATTGAAAATGAGAGAAAGGGCCTAGAGCAAGTCAGAAGGAGAAAAGGAAATGAGAGAGAGAGAGAGAGCGGTAGAAAAAGGGAAATTGTTATGCTACTTAATGCAGTGTGTGTGTTTTTCATAATACCATTTTGGATGGACTGAACGACGGCGCACACGGAAATAAAATATATATGTATGCCGTCGAGACTATTCCCTGCGTCTTGTGTGTAAGAGAAAGAGAAATCTAATTAGATTTAAAGTTCGTTGAAACTTTGTTAAATTATTTTGCGAGAAAGTTTTCATTATGAAAAGAACTTGATGAGTTTTCCTCATCAAGAAAATGCACCCGCTGTAGAAATGTTACAGTTATGTGGGTTTGACTTTGTTTTTAATACACACACCATATCCCGTCCCTCCTTTTTGTGCTTCTAATTTTTACCTCTAATACCGAACCTTGCGAGGAGTGTAAGGTGTGTTCCAAAAAATTGCGGAGCAATGCACATAATACAAATTTATAAATCCAAAATATTTAGGCTGAAATGCATCAATATCACTTAAACGTATGTGAATTTCACGATGTCCCAACTTTAAACATGTTGTGCAGCAATTGACTGTGCATATTATCAGAATTTGCCAATTTTTTTTGAAACTGATACAGAAATTAATGTTTTTAAATATTTAATAAACAAATATATGTACAGCCATCATAACATTGTTGAATTAATTACGGAGTTTCCACATGTTTGCAAATTTTTGAGACACACTGTAGATCACCAAACTGCACATTCATTCGGTGTGGCAAAATCTCAAGACAAGAGACCCTTCTCTGGTGGTGTGCGAGTAGACATGTTTGCTTCTATTTTCCTACTTCTTACTCATCTCCCTTCAGGAGCATGTAGTTGTCGGGTGCCCCTCGACTTTAGTCACATTGTTTTATGCGGTGTGAGATGCTCACTTGTCCTCTGACTTGTAAACATTTCTCCGCCTTTTATCGCCATGTTACTCTTCATTATCATGGTTCGTTAAGCTGTTTGATGCCGCAACATAGCTAAAAGAGCGCGCACTCTTATTAGTATTACACAAACACTGATCAAAGCATTTTTGTCAGTGTGAGTAAAAAAAGATTTTTGTGACTTGTCTTTTAAGCTTGCATTATGAAACGAAGCACAACGATCTGACAAAACGACGATTTTACCCGCGTTAACAGATTTTAACTAAAACTCCCACGTTTTATAAACATTAGAAAATCTCACTAAATTAGATGTTGTGAATTGTACAAAACACTCTAAACCAATTAGGAAACGCCTACATGATTTTGTAAAAACCTATAGCGAGACGTATATCAGCAAAATGAAAAGAAAAATGCGAGGCGTCCTTGGATCCAAATCAGTTGAAGAAGAAAAAAATTCCGGGTGGAAAGAACATCAACATAGTTTAATAGCGTTTTCCACCTCAACCTCGCAATTTGAAGTGGTGACTGTGGCAAGTTTAGGAATAGTTTCTTCAACCTTCTTTGTTTAACGATAATTAATTAGGTTCGCGTTGAAAAACAAAAAAACGTTTGTTAGTGAGCCAGTAATAAAAAAAACAATCCTTTCAGCAGAAAAATAAGGTTTTCCAGCTTGGAAATTCCTACTTGAAATCTCTTTTGAAAAGGTAAAACCCTCCTTCAAAATCCAGAAAGAATTCGCCACGGATGATTTAGAAAGTTCGAGCTCACTCACAACACCCTTGATCCGGCAAAGGAGAGCTTTCAACATGATTTAATTGGGTAAATTCCACAATTATAATTAATCAGATGGGTAGGTGGAATGGGGGCTGGCTTCATTTTCTAAGAGATCGACTGGCAGACAGGAACGTGATGTGTATTTTAGCTCAGGTTGCTTCTCTCCACATATCTCATCCTACATATCTGCCTCCTAAAATATTGTAAAAACACCGCTCTTTATTCAACACTTGTAATTATCCCAGAGTGCTTTCCCCCTCTCTCAAAAGTAATTAGTGCGCACCTTTTAAAGCCAAGTGGATCAAGTTAAACTTTCTCCGAACTCCTTAACGAGGTTACACATGTGGGTTTAGGAAGGACGGAGAAAGAAAAAGTCCGTGATAGAAAAAAAACATTGGAGAATGTGTGCCGACAGTAGTGACAAAACGAGAAACAGGATCCACCGCGCTCCAGTGCGGTGTCTACGAAAACCGACTACACTCCACTCATGGTGTGACACTTTTCCTCCCTTGTTCCCAAATAAAGGAACGTTTTCTCCAGAAGCCGCATGAATTCTCGGTTATTAGACCTGTTTCCCTGCACACCGTTGAATTTCAAGAAGACGGCTTTGTGTGAGGTGAAATGTGCAGTAAACAGACTGACACGGTGGAACACTCCCGTGAAAAACGGGAAGAACAAGTAACTATTTGAGCGTCAAAACAAGCTTTTGACAGAGTGGGAAAGGAAAGTGAGGTTTTCGGTTTTGTCCAGGATGAAACAAACTCCATTCGCTTCGTATCATTCGCCTTTTAGAGCGTACATTTCTCAACTAACGATTATCTATAGGGTAATATTCCTCCGAAAAGAAGGACTCTGTATATATGACGCTAAGCCTTTTCCTCTTTCTTCCAAACCAGAACCTGGGCTCAGCATTTCTCTCCTTCGTGAGAAGGAGAAAGGGAAATAAACGGAAGAGATAGACAGGAAGAAAGCGTATTAGGACACTGGCCGGGGTTTTGTTGGGGAAAGTTTGTTCAACCGTTGCAATGTTAATTAAATCTGGGGAAAGGAAAGGAGACGAGCTAATGAAACGTCAAGTGTGGGCTACTGTGATTAATTGCTTTGTGATATGCACACGCTTATCCCCTTCACTTTTTCTACAATATCTTTATCAGAGGATACACTCACTCTGGAGCAGTTCGTTTTGTGTGTGCCCTTCTGAGAGACTTTCTCTCTTTGCTAATACCTCATAGCGGACTTCAAGAGTACAAACATGGAGTGAGAGATCTTGTTGTTTTTAGTTGTTGTCTATCCTCCATCTCCCTATTTGAACTTACCTTTTCCCATTTTCTTCTCTGAGAAATGTTCCAGTCTTTATCATCCTTTCTCAAGGAATAACGCTGTACGTGAGACAAATTAGTTGATTATTTTTTGCTTTCTTACGTTCAATGAGTTTGTAAGTAGTATTGCTTGTGGCAGAGAAGGTGAAAGTAGCAAAGCAAAAAGTATAGCCCACTCTGCTTCTCCTTGGAGGCGTCCGATCTAATTCATCATGACGAACAAATGAAATGCCTTCTTTGACGAAGGAAATCGAACAACAAACATACAAAATAAATTATTCTTATCGGAAACGTTGAGTCTCTGAAGGGGATTGAGTGTCAATTTGATGTTAAATGTTAAAGGTAAAATATTCATGAGAAGTTGATTTGAAGTTCATTTTGACTTAAAATCTAGTACTACAATGTACTACGTGTTTAGGTATGTACATTTTTCTCCAACAAATCAAATTAAACGGAGTCAGTTGAGAAATATCGTCTGGTGGTATTTACAAACGACACGGTCGACATGACTAAATTCATCAGACAGTTTATTATGAAATGATGCATGAATCGTTTTTGCTACATATGCCGCGTTCTCAGCACGGAAAACTGAGCTTCGTCGGCATGCACCCGTGCACACATTCTAAATGGCATTACTGGAAGTCTTCATTGTTTCTGCAATTTGCGTAGTATGAAGTTGAGCGTGGAACACTTCAGTGATTTAAAAGCATGAACAATTATTGGAAAACGAATATTAATGATGATGACATGGCAAAGGTTTCGTTTCGCCAATCTTAAAATAATTTGGCTCGTTGAGGTTTTCTTGGTGATGGGCATACTAAATGCAAAAATTTTACGTTCTTTGCGTCTTGTTTCAGGGTCACCAGGGAGAAGAATGACAAATGGTGACGGAGTGCTCGCAGGAGGCTCACGACCACACCGCGAAGTGTCCTCGTCAACCAGTGGAGGAGGAATGGTCGTGTCGTCGAAGGGTGCACAACTGAGGAAGAGGATATTTAGGGGAAAATTTTGGTGTGAGCATTCACCAAGATCCAAACAAAAATAGAAGTGGACACTGGGTCACTTTTCACAAAAGTGATTAATTTAGATTTTTGATAAATTTTCTTGCTGAGATTACACCATGACGACAACTCACAATCGTTATGTCGACACTTCTCTAATTATCGTTTTGCCAGCATATTTTTTTAAAACTTTAATATGTCACCCCTCATTTTCCAATTTGAAAAGAAAACCAGGACAAAAAAGACTAAAAAAAAGTTGTGAAAGTGCCAAGAACGTCGTTTGTACATCCTCATTAAGCCAACCATTTCTAATGTCTTTTGGTGTGTACACTGTGCATTATTGTCTCGAAAAGTGAAAGTGTGCTCGCACTTAACGACGCTTCCTCAAGACGCAGAAGAGAGGAAGCCAGTGCAATTTCAGTAATGAAGGAAAGGGACGGAAAGAGGATCTGTTTCATTTTCATTGGTCTCCGCATACATGCATAGACACATTATATAAATGATGTAAAATGATATAATAAGCATACATAAGCGTTGATGGTTTTATACGCATTAAATAAAATCGTCCTTCTTCCGTAGACACTTTTTTCTCTGATAAATACCATTCTGGAAGGATTCCACCATTTTCAAAGTTGAAAACAGAGGAAATGTGAAACTTTCTCGTCTCCAATACATACAACCCAGGGTTGTGTGTTTTTTTTGGGTACTCTCATTAGCTAGTTTTTTTACAACGGGCTTCTCTCTCCCTCTCGCAATTTAAAAATGATAGAATAAAAAGAGCATTTTACACTCTCGCTCCAGAAGTTCTCAGCCTAGTCCCCCATTTTTTTTACACACAGCTCCATGTCGTGTGCGGAGGGTGAGAGATTCACTTCACTCACACAAGGAGTAAACGATCCTAGAATAGAATTTTTTTTTGTTCAGAGTAAAGGGCTTAATTATTATTATTCTTTCATTAAATGAAATAATGAGGAAAAAAGAGGGGAGGAAAAAAAGGCCGTACAATTTCCCCCATTTTTTCCTTTTCCTAGGATGCATTTTAATGTTGTTTGGTCTTCTCTTTTGCTTATGAGCCTTTTCCGTTGTACATGTGTATTTCAATTTTTTTCCTGGTGTGATCCCTGTTGTTTCGTGGAGTGACGACGTAGACAAGGAAACGTTGGCAAGTTTCAAGTGGGAGAGCTCAGAGGAGAGTCAGTGAGACTGAAGGGAATTTTTACGGGAGCGTAAACAAACTAATTGAAAACTCACAACTACAATAACTCACTGTCAAAAACACAATGTGAATTAGAGCTCGAGGATAAAAATCCAACGTGCATGTAGCAATCCGCCAATTACTTTATGTAAATCTCTCGGATTCATCGTTGGCTCAAATGAAAAAAAGGCGAGAGAGGAGCCTCGTCAGAAACATCATCACGAAGGCAAAGCATTGACACAAAGACCAGACCAGTGGCATCATGATGACGTTATGCCTCATCTCATCATTGTTAGATATGAAAAAATATGGGTGAATGTGAACAGAAAAGGGAGGCGGAAGGACAGCTTTTCTGTATCATCGTCATATCATAAAAATGGTTATTTATTAGAACCACCAAATTGAACAAGAATTGAGAGTATCAGTCGCAGAAAAAGGGAAACCGCTTGAGTCCCTCTCCGAGATTCATCCTTATTTTCCTGTGGTAACTAATATTTGATTGGATTGACGCAAACCATTAAATTAAATCCATAAAACTCCGATCATATCTGGTTACCAGGAGGAACAACCAGATTTTTGACGATTTATGAAACCTTTTGTTTGAATGTGTACTCAGCACAATGAGGAGAACAGGAGGTTTGTATATCGTAATATAGTCAGATCTATTTTTGTGCATTCACCCAGATTGTTTGGAAATACTGGCTACTGTGCGGCTTGCTCCAAAGTCATTCCAGCGTTCGAAATGGTGATGAGGGCGCGGAACAATGTGTACCACTTAGAATGCTTTGCCTGTCAACAGTGCAACCATCGGTAAGTTATTTTTCCCTCGTTGTGCACACTGATTTCTTTTGCAATGCTTACCAAAATAGTATTAACTACGACATTCTCCTTCTCCCCAGGTTCTGCGTGGGTGATCGATTTTATTTGTGTGAGAATAAAATCCTCTGCGAGTACGACTACGAGGAGAGGATGGTCTTTGCTAATATGGCATGCAGTCCTGGCAGTCTCGCACTCTTACGAAGGCAAGTCAGTAATTTTCAGGTATACTACTAAAAATCAAATTGAAACACATCATTGATCCAAATGTGCGTGCCTCTCCAGCTTAAATCTGTGTGTGCTGCTGACTTGTGTGATATCAACTTTCTCTTTTCACAATATTTCTCATATTTTATATATACACTCAAAAGGATGCACATTGTGTCTGTCACTTCTCTGCTTTTTTATGCCGTCTCTTCTTCTCTACGCAGCTTAGTAGTTGAAGATAGAACACACTTTGACATACTTCTCTGAATAAAATATAATATCTCTGTCACTCGTCAACTTCTCAAATCTATTAATGAATGAATGTACTGGATATGACCTCATGATTCTATTTGTATTCTAAAACATGGGTATTTTTACGTTTCCGAATCTCAGCAGCCAGGACTCCAAAGTGAGCAGCACAACCAACAGCAGCAGCATCACGAGCTCCAGCAGCCACAACTTGAACAGCAACCCTTCTCCGGTAGTAATAGCATCTACAACGTTGTTGACCAATACGACCAATTCGACGAACAGCAGCAACAGCAGCCACAACTCGAGCAGTCAACTAAGCAATCGCTCTATTTCACCAAAGCTCCAGCCAGTGAGTCCCGCAGCATTGGGAGCTATGGTGAGCCACACGATTCCTCCCTTGCACGGTCACCATCACCACCACCACCATCATCATCATCACCACCAAGCGAGCATTGTTCCGAGACCGGTTACATAACAAAGCAGGAGGCACGTGTCGGCGAGCACAGTTTGAGTGATCCCTTTGTGAGCGGGTTGAATGTAGCTTCTCCATCCCTACCGGCACCATCAGCACCACCGTCTAAAAGGCCTAAGTCGTCGTACTTCGTATACAACTGTGACAATCTTCTGAGTGCATCCTCAGCCTCGTCCCCGTTCCTCGTCGTGGAGCGAAACAATAACAGTTGTGAGAATCTCAGCAAGCCCCTCGTGTCTCAGTCGTCCTTTCCAATGTCGGTAATTGCCCCAGCGCCGCTTCACTTGGTGCAGCATCAAACTACCACTCCGGAAGATCCTGTTATGCATTTCATTACTACCACTGTGACTCCAACTGCTCCAATCACGAATCCTAACAACAACGGAGGAAGCAGTGTGATGACGGGCAGTCCCGACTCGGGGATTGTGGAGGGGCCTTGAGAATCAATCTAGATGGGCTCATTTGACTCGACAAATGGGAAGAATTTTTTCAAAGGAATTTATAGAGAAAATGTGACTAGAGTGGTCGACTGTCATAAAAGTAGTTTCCATGAGAGAAGAATGTTTCCTTTTGAGTTCAAGTAAGTCTTCTAACATTCCCACTTTTGTTATTCGTTACGGAGGAATGTAAAAAACTGAATGTTAAATGGGTACTAACTATAATTTCTTATATTCTGATTTCCTAACTGTATTCGTATTTGAATGTACCATGAAATATAAGAAAGTAAAACGTTGATTAGAAATTTAGTATAGCAAATAGTTAATAAGTTTTCATACTTTTTTTCCAAAATTATGTATTACTGACACCACCAACAACAGAGGACTCGTCAACAAAACTGAAATATGACACAGATACTTCTGAGAAATGTACTTTGATCGGTTCTTGGCCAACAAACATAATTTCGGCAATCGCTTATGAGTATTACAGTGAACGACATGCTATCCTTAGCCTTAACGGATTGTAGGACAC
Organism: Alloscopus bannaensis; assembly: GCA_027743745.1. Classification (NCBI taxonomy): domain Eukaryota; kingdom Metazoa; phylum Arthropoda; class Collembola; order Entomobryomorpha; family Entomobryidae; genus Alloscopus; species Alloscopus bannaensis. The sequence continues at coordinate 26,398 of JAHZMW010003328.1, forward strand.
CTGAAAATAAATTTTAAAAAAATCATTCATTACTAAATCATGGATCAGCTTCACATCTTTCGAGATGTCCTACTTTGTTATGTACGTTAACAATTTTTAAGTTTGTGTTCCTTACGACGCCCCCCTTCGGCAAGAAAAGCAGATTGTAAATTATACCTGGAAGTCTCTTATATAACTTACACTAACAAACCAACAATGACTCGGCTTCCAAACAGGGAAAAACTGCGCTGATGACATGAAAAATGTAGACTTTAATAAAATAAAGTATCACTGTGTATGTATACGAACTACTTGATGATAATCGTCTAAGTTAAAAGCACACACAGAATTATGAACCAAACTAACGTTAAGTGGTAAACTGTATGATTATAGGATTAAAATCACTAAAATTGAGCAAGGTAATAAAGAAATCAAAATCCTCTGCTATATACATTTTGTGTTGAGCAGTCAACGTTTCAGAGGATTTTAATGCTTGTTAAAAAAGCAAGGTAACTTTTGTAAGAATACATTTGCATGTAGGGGATATAATACGAGCATTGTCAAACGGGGAAAACGACAAGTTACGCCGCTGAAACTATGTATAAAACTAGCGTTGTAACTCTGTGTCGTCTCCTGTAAAACTAATTAATATTTTTCTAACCATGAGCGAATTAAATTGACTATAAATTAAAATCATAATTACGGGGATTTAGGTTACTTGCGTGTAAGCTCTGTATACTAAGTATTATTGATGAATGATTCTAAAATAAAAAGTGGAAAAAACGGCTGAGGAGTTTAAAAATACAAGAAATGTTGATTTGAAATATTGTAATTGACTTATTTTTTACCTCTGAAGTGTGACCTTAAGTCTGGTCCCACAGCTCAATTGCCGAAGAACAAGGTTGTAACCCATCAGGACAAAATAGTGCAGTACGCACGGGAAATACGTTCGTGTGACAATCAGAGCATGAAAGGGAAGTGGCATTTAGACAGTCAAGTAGCTTTCCTTTGGCCAGTAGCCAGAGTCGCTTCGTCGTCCATAGACGTCATTCTCCCCATGGGGTAAATTTTTATCATATCCATAGGTAGCACAAATTTGAATCTGGATGGTCAAGCGGCCAACCTAAAAAAATACCCATCTTACGCTGTAAATGAAACAGAAAGTAAAATATAATTTTATATTTAATCTAATTTTAATTTAATTTTTAAATCACTCAATGAATTCAACAATTCAAGTCACATTTTCATAACATTTTAGCCACCTCACTCCATCATTTTCTTAAGCACAACTATATATCTTTCGAAATACTGAACATCTCACTTCAAGTACTGCCAGGGTGACAACCACATTTCGAGCAAAATTCTCGAGTTTCCGAGGACAGAAGAAAGTTGGCAAAGTTCTTCGCACTGCTAAAATTTTCCAAATTTCCAACAAATATTACAGGTGACTGGACTCTGTGAGAATTATCTTCCACCCGAGAATCTACAATGGATTACTTTAAAAAAGAAAACTTACCACAAAAATCTGCCAACTTGGAAATAATAAAATCTCTCTCTGAACCATCGAACACAAAATAGAAGAAAGTACAAAATTTTTGTTGAAGCCGTAATACTTGTATTTTGTAACCTGCCGCCGCCGCTGCTGCCGCATGTATAATCCATTTCTATCTATACTACATTGCGCATTGTAATATAAAAAATATATTATATACATTCGTACATACATACATACATACATACATAACTACCGTAAATTCTTAATTTATGGTCTCGCCATATTATAGCCCCCGTTTAATTGTAGCCTCCCAAATCGAGGCAAAGTTTGAAATTTTATAGCCCCCCAAATGCATTAACTACGGTCAATTGCTTCGTACAAGGTATTTGCGTTGCGATATCAGACCACATTCTGTGAGCCGTTTCAACGTGACAGTGTTTATTTTGACAGTGTTTTAACTACCGAGGTTATTCGATATTGCATTCAAATCAAATGTAGTCAATGCTTCTGAAAGCAACGACATACAGCTCCTCGTAAAATTAATGTGGATCAGCAAATTTTTGAAGACCCAAATTATGCCGACAAAGTCTAATATGTTTACAAAACAGCTTGCTGTGATTTGCAGTGACTTATCTACATAAAATTTATTAAAATCCCCACAAATTTCAATTTTAGCCTCTACGTAGCCCCTCTCTAAACATAGCCTCCGGTTTCAGCAATCAGCACACAGGTTAAAAATTTAGCCCCGGCTATAACTTTAGAATTTACGGTATGCACGAGTTGCAAATTGCAGATCGTGTAAATCTTCGACATAGCGGAAGATATATATTGGCCATCATGCATCATCGTCACACTCGTCAAGTGTTGGCACAATATATCTCCGTTGTTGAGTTGTACAGTCGTCGTCATCGCCACCAAACCTCCGTATGAAAAAGGGCAAGGACGTACAGTGCCTGCCTATGTCAAGGTGAGGGGAGGATAATTCGAAATTCTGAGAAGTGAATTGAATCAGGGAAGAGCAGCACTCATCAGAGAGTTGTGAGTTGGATGAGCGATAGAGACGAAAAGTGTGTGTGAGGATCAAGTCACAAGTCTTGTAGTTGTGAGCAAGAGAGATTATTATTGGCGAGTTGTTGATTCTTTTAGATTGTTTGAAATCGTGATTAGTTTTGTCCCGAAAGTAGTAAGTTCGGAATTCCAGATAGTTCTACGTTGTTTGTGTGCTAGATAAAGGTAAGTTTTATTTTTGAGCATGCTCTTCATTGACCTTTTAAACCGGTTTAATTTGTTAACCGAATTGTTTCAACTGAACAAAGCCGTGGTGCTGAATGTGAAATTAGGTTTTCCAAGTTGATGAGCTGACTAAACCGTTGGTTTTTAATTCGATTGTTTCTAACGGGTTCACAGGTGACATCACATTCGCCTTGCGGACGGTGAACAACCCGGAATTCCATTCGTGTCAACATCAGTATTTTGAATTTGGAGTTCGGAACGACGAGTAAGTATTTTCGAACATGTTTTCGAAAGCCATGCGTAAGCTCATCAAGTTTATTTTATTCAAATTGACTGACTGTGTGTTTTTCAATTAATCCGCAGGATGTCTTCAAAACAGTCAGTTGATGGAGGTCAAGCCTCATCCTCAAGTACTAAGCAAAAATGTCCTCGATTGGAGGAAAAACAAATACCACCAGGCATTATTGAAGAGGCACAGAAAATGGAAGAAGAAGATTTTTTTAACAAGGTGATACATCGTTTTGGGCAAAAACTATTGACCAAGAAAGAGTTTGACGAGGCAGTCAAAGAGTTCAATTTGTGCGCGGCGTGCATCAAGGTAATGGAGGACTTTCAGGACTTGATTCGAATAGTTGAAGAGAAAGCGGATGAAACAACCGGGAAGGATAGATGACATATTGGCAGTGTTTCACCTGAGTCTTATGAATATATTGAGCCTTTGTCTATTGGGAAAGTTGTGTATCATATTTAGTCGATTTATGGTCGATGTAAAACTATAACATCTGTATATAAATAAACCCATTGGCAGATTTCTTGTAAATGATATATATTCTATGATGAATTAGAAACAATTTTTTTAGGGGTAAGACCAATCGCGCGGCTATTTAGCGAAAAATACTAGAATCAAATCCCTGCGAAAATGAGCAGCAAGAATTGAACGCGTTTACTGTGTTTTATAAATATTCCTGTGTAAAAACGTCAGGTCATGAAAAGAAGGAAGAGGGTGAGAGAAAGAATAAAAAGGCGACTTCTAACACTGAGACTTTCAACCCAATATATTTTGGTAGGATTCGAGTTGTTGCTGACTGGAAATTGCATTGGTTTTTTGTGGTAGTCAATGTGGATGCGCATTTACTTGATTGAATTCCTTTGCTCATTTAGATAATGGTCAGTTGTTACTTTTGGGTTTCCATTGAGAATATAGCAATCTCCACAAAAAGAGCGCACCGCGCCGATATAATGTGTGATGTATCTATAGAAGCTCGGTGGCTGGTTTGATGATGATCGTGTTTTTTGTGATGCTGAGCTTTTTTACCGTTGTGCAAACTCAGTGGATTTTCGTGGAATATAAATGGAATCACATTAGTATTATGCACACTTTAATATACTTTATGGGAGGTCTACACGTTGCGCTCTCTTTCATTGTACACTTTGCATTATTCTATTATTTAGAGCGAGACAGGCGGAGGAGGATAATATGCTAAAGATATGTGCGGTCGTCAGACAACGAATCTCTAAAACCTGCATGTATTTGTGAAGTATGTGAATATATGCTAAACCTTAAGTGCACACTTTGTCCTCCTCTCCAACTTCAGTGACGTAATGATCCTGGAGTATAACGTGAATAAAATCTATTGCACTCCATAAAATCAAAATTTGAGGTATGAATCGTTTGAACGAGAGATTTATTGGTTGTTTTACCTTTTCATAGAATCCTTGTCGATCAACTAAGGAAAAGCAGTGTGTAAGCACTCTGCCTCATTTGTTTCAAACGTGAGGATTCCCTGGCAATTAAAAGTTGTTCGGATATGCTAAGGTGCTGTACACAATTCTAAAGGATTAAAGGAGAAGTTACAGCTCAGAATAGGCCGGTTCTTCAACTATGAGTTTTGTTGTCGGAAAGGCATACGTAAAAAAATCCTTTTCATCTAATGTCTATCTATACATTCACCTTATTCCACTGTCAATGTATTCTGCATCCCATGTCTAATTTGTCTTAATTTCAAGAAGTGCTCATCTGGATGCTATAAATTTAAGCGGAATATACCGATTACCAAGACTGAAGCATGCACAAGCTTCAGTCTCAACCCTTGGTGTATGTTTGTGTAAAAAAAAAAGCTCGAATTTAACAAACTGCTTTACTACTCTGGATCCCTATAAGTGTATAAAGGTATATTAATGTGCGATTTCGAGAGAGTGGAAAAGTAACAAGCAAACAAAACTAAAGTAAACTGCTGCATCGGTCCGTTTTTCTCTGGTCTAGCTCACTCAAACTACAGCCCACCGTCCTTTGGTTCTCAGGAGTAGTTACAGTTACAGATTTTTTTTCGAGTTTATATCGTAGAAAGCAACCCTCATCTTTCCCCCATTTCTCTCTGTAGACTCATCAGAGTATATAAGGAACTAAGGTGTGATTCCATGTTCCCTTTTAGCTCATTGGCTCTTAGCTCCCAAATAGCAGAGAAACCAAGAAATACCAGCGTCGGCTTTTTCATAGACAAGCATAGATCTCATTTCGGAGTTTTCTGAAAATGATGAGCGGAGATGGAAAATCTTGAATACACTTTATCACGAAACTACAATTAGCTAATTGTCGTTAAACAATTGGTGCATTTAACGAAATTAAGCTGCGAAACTTAGTAGACAAGTTTTATAATGTCATGCAAAAACTTGAATACCTACACTTAATCACTATAATTAGCAAATTGTCATTAAATAATTAGTTAATTTTTCTGAAATAAGCCGCGAAACTTTGTGGGCAAGTTCTTTATGGCACTATAATGCCATGCAAAAACGTGAATACACTTAATCACGAAACTACAATTAGCTAATTGTTGTTAAACAATTAGTGCATTTAACAGAATTAAGTCGCGAAACTTAGTAGGCGAGTTCTTTCTGGCATGTCATACAAATATCTGAGGAGGCCAAGGCTAGGCCGAAACACATTTGAATCAATTAAGCAAACATGATTGTTGTGCTTTAACTATTGAATTTCGGCTCTATCTAGCTCTAGCCGAAATTATCTAGCCCTCTAGTGTAAAATATTGTCCGTGTGTGGCTACACATCCTTCTCCGTCTCTCGAGGTGGATATAGATACTGCCATCACATTTTCATCTAGTGCGAGTAATGAAGCATTATCTCTTTTTCCTGTCTGTGGAGGCATATGAATGCGGTCTTTATCTCATTTCGGATACATATCCTCGTCTTCCTCTGTAGTAATGCCTTTTGGAATTCATGTGATGTGTGTGATGGAGGAGAATTGCTGTGATATAAATTCTACAACTCTCTCTCTCTCTAAAAAAGTATTGTTCTTTTTTCGCGTTATTGCCCTCCATGTGTCGTGGCGTGTGTATCATCCTCTTCCGAAGATACAATACGGTCGACTACTCAGTGCTTTTGTATCCCAATGGGAAAGACGGGTGAAAGTTTGTGTGAAAGCCATGATGATCATATTGCAGGCATTTAGAACTATCTATGTTTACCGGGAAAAGCACCATTTGTAGCCACAGTCTCTCTGCGAGCTCGTTGAACACCGACTTTTAGAGTGTGTGTATGCTGGCATGTAATCCGTTGGAAATAATGTTAATTGGCATTACAGAGAGAGAGTGTGTGTGTGTGTTCCAACGAGTTACCATCAGAGACGAATGGCTCTCAGGACTGTGACCATTACATAAGTCGGCCTCCACGGTCCATGTTTCACTTATTTACCTTGCTGTAGTCGATTAATGCAATCATCTTGTTGTGAGAGCATTACTCACAGACCCAATTAAGTTCTTTGGTAGGCAAGCAGACACTCAGAGAGCGAAGCAAAACTATATTTCTTGTCCAACAATTCAAAGAGGGATGGAAAAGGCAGGTTCTCCACAAAAAGGCTTTGAACGCAACGCACATGGTGCCAGATAGACTCAACAATCTTCTTATGAGGGCTCTGCAGAATGAGCCACCAATATACAAAAAAACGAACCGACAGACCGACAACCACATCGCTGCTTTTATGCAGGTGCACTTCTCTAACCGAGGCAAATGGGCTATACATACATCGTGACATTATGTAAGAATTGCTGCCAAACATTAGAGAGGGGTGAAGAGTAGCGTCGTAGAGTACCGATGGAAACGCACCTTTTGGTTAAAAAACTGAGAAAGTTTTTAATTCAATTATTTTATTTATTCAAACAATGGATTGAATATATCAATAATCTTGGTATATTTGCATTGTGTACCGACTTGTGAAATATGAAGGAATTACTTATACATTACGGACGGAAGCATAAAAAGACGGACATACCTGACAACGATGAAGTACCTTTCGGTACCATAGGATAGCTTTGGGGCTATTCTCTCCCTCCACAAACACCCTGAATTCAACAATAGCATTTCCATCCAATCAGCTCGACATTAGAAAATTTACACAGCTTTGGCTTTGCCAGCGTTATCTTTTTGTTTCACCCATAATCAGGAGGATAATGTTCGTTCTATTGTTCGTGATGAGCGAATGAGGAAAATAGGAAAGTACACAGAGTGTGGTGGAAGCAGAAGCATTCGTGGTGGTGATGATGATGAAGAAAAAGAGTGTATTCCAGCCAAAAAGAGAAAGGGAAGAAAGCGAGCGAAAGAGAGATAGCAAAAGAGTCATTCCAACGTGCCCCTTTGTTTTTGTCAACTTTAATTTAGAATGGTGTCGTCGTGGGCTTTGTAGGCCGAGGATTTATCGTGCCTCACATCAACGAGAGAGAGAAAACGTTCTCACATTATATTATTATTGGGATTGGGAAAAGTTGCTACATAAAAGGATTACTTTCTCCGACGGCTACAATGGGATAATGTCCAAGCTGCCAAAAAGAGCGCTTATGACATCTCTCTGCGTACGTATCTACATGTCTCTCTCACTTTCCCCAGCTAGGAGGAGTAATGCTGTGATTTACACAGAGATACTATATCTAATTCACCACCATGCAGACTTTGTGCGTTTTCTCCGTTTATTGAGTGAACGAAGAAAAAAAAATCATGCCATCCCCTATACTGCGTTTTGTTGTGAGACATAACTGCTTTCCGGAGCAAGTCAAGTGCAACCATGTGAGAACGATGTGGAGACTATCTGCGCCCACATTTCCCAACACGTGCGATGAGAATGCTGGGACAGTTAATCCACTATCTCTCCTGCAAATTGATCAAAAGTTTTCCCATTTTTCATTACCTCCCTTACGTCGCCCCATATTGCCCCTTTTGATGGCATCCTTATTACAGTTGCTCGCTGACATTTTTCCTTGTTTGGCTTGAAGAATCGGACGGAGGAATTCAAAAACGGTGATTGTAGTTTCATGAAAAATTAAATTTTCTGACTTTTACGTTTCACTCCCTGCGATTTCTCAAATCGAACTTTTACTTACTGAATGGCGTTGTTATGGATGATGACACTCCATATTTGCACAAATAAATGTGGGTGGTGATGAGAATCTGGAATTTTAAGTTATTGGACTGAAATTGTTGACATTCGTTTTCCGGTTGTAGTATAAAAACAATGCTTGGTTTGAAGATATTATAAGAAAGTCAAATTACATAAATACATACAAGTTGAAAGTGTGGTTGAGACAGGAAGGATTGATGTCAACCGTGCTCTACCACACTATGTATTGTTATCACTGAAAGAGTAGGTATTGTTGATGATATTTAGTAGACTCTAAGCTCAAAGCTTCGTTAGTTCATGTGTGAAAAAATTGGTGTAATGACCGTTGACTCGTGGTAGTAAACTTATTCGAGGAAAAATTTTATTGCTTCTACGAAGTATTTAATGCGACTTTTGTTATTGAGAATTTATTCATATTCTCAGCAGCAGAAATTCGATCGCACTCATTTATACAGAATAATCATAATCGGACGTTTTCATTAAAACTTGACTGTGTAAGATTGGGATCACTATCGAGCGAGTCCACTTTAGCATTCCCAAACTTTATATGACCGATTCCATGACAAATTGAGTTCTTTTATATTTTTATATATTATATATTTTTAGATTAGTTTCTTAAAACCAATTTTCAAGTCGTTGACTGACATTTTTTCAGTGTTTAGTCAAGGTCGGTGTAATTACGGTGTAATCATGGAATCGGCAACGCAAGTTCCGGCTTTGAACACCCAAGTTTTCACGTATTGTTTTGGAAATTATTGGGAAATTTCTGACAATTTTAAGTTAATTTAATTTAATTTTATATTTAATTTTAGTTTTAAAATTGTTTTTTCACAGAACCGCATTAAATAAGTTTGGAAAAATATCAAACCAAAGCATGGAAGAACAACGAAAACAAATTCAAGATTTTTTTAGTCTCCCCCAGGGACCCGCTGGCACCGTTGAAAGACCCAGTTCGAGTTCTAGTTTGACCGATTTTGTGCAAGAAGACCGAACTAAAGGTGTCGGCAAGGTGGACGATAACGTGAGCGAGAAACCATCAGCACAGCTCCTGGAAACGGTTCCTTTGTTCACTATTTGTCTTTCAAGGTTTCTAATCCAACGTAGACATTACTAACGTAACAATATTGTCTTGTGTTATAGGCAGCTGTCAATGAAGGTGCCTCGTCATCAGCAGGAGCCCCGAAGAAAAATTCAAATTTTTCGCAGGCTTCGCCGTCCGATGAGGATAGAATGCATTCCAATGAGAATGACAACGAGGTGGAGTTGATTTATGATGGACCCCCGAGCAATATAGAGGAGATTGAGCTGAGTGAAGGGGACGAAGAGGTGAAAGTCATTGGGGTAAAAAAACGACGTTGTGCCATTTCGACAGGTCGAATTCGCAGAAGAGAACCACTAGCGCCATCAGGATTGTCCAGCGGCGATGAGGAGCGTAAGGATGAAAACGAAGATGACAGCGACTTAGAGGTGGTCTACGATGGACCCCTGATTTCCACAGGTCGACATTTTGAATTCAGCTACCCAGAGTTTATTTAATAATCGGTAAGCGATAATTTTAATGATATTCAAGCCCGTAATAAACTGATTTTAAATGAGAAATCGTCAATATTTGGAAATGAGCAAATCGTAATGTGATAATTAATGGTTGGTAACTTGATGATTAGGAGTAGCAGCAAACTGGTTGGTAGTAAGGTTAGGTAGGTTAAAAGGAACTTGAGTGGACATTCGGTTTGTGATAGATATAAGTAGCGGTAACTAATGTCGTCAGATTTTTTTTCTCTGGGTTGTCTATGATTTTTGAACTATTGAATGTGGGACAAATAGAAGGGCTTTAGATAAGTCCTTTCTTGTTTTTGGTTTAATATATCTTTGGACATGGTCCATCGATTTTCATATAAATTTTAACATAAACACCCACGACTCTTAGGAACATATTCCACCTAACTCCCCGGTTCAGGGTACCTACCGTAGGGAGGGCGCCAATGTTTTATTAGGAGACTGAAAGGAATATGCGTTAGCATATGACTGAAAGGATACTAAAGAATGCACGGTGTGTCTGTCCGTTTATCCGGCCGAAAGTCCGCACGATAACTCAAAAACTAATCAACTTTTTCAAAATCCGATTTCACCACATTGTAGGGGATGAAAAAATCTCGGTCGAGTTCGGTAACCAGCCCATGAGCTCATTCCGAACCGGGTCAAATCTTGACCTCAATTTTTTTC
>JAHZMW010003329.1:0-44157 GCA_027743745.1 Alloscopus bannaensis
TTTTCATCCACTCGCCGATCGTTTTCATCCAGCCGTTTTCATCCGGACGAAAACGGCTGGATGACCAGCCAATTTCATCCATTAACATGTCTGCTATTTGATGCACAAAGTCGAGAGATGTGCATGCGGTTTGCATTAATATTTCTGAGTACAAATCCTGTCGTTTTTTGACGTTTGCAATTAGACTTCAGATTTGCTAAAGCACAAAAAGGTGGTCTCTTGGAAATCTACGAATGTGCTGTGTGTGAGTGTTATGATTTTATTGAGTTGTTTATTTTTCTGAATCAGCAATTGAGTGAAGTCGGTGATTAGTATTATTGCTGAATTTATCTACTTCTTGATTCGCTTGATCTGCAACGGGGCTGCCGCGCCGTGATTGGGATGCCACCTCCCCTTCTTCGTGAGTCCTATAAACTTCGGTCGTCTGAATTTGCGTCCATCAATCTGCACATGTTCGTTTTCTCTCGAAGTTTGCTCTTCCGCCCGCGGTTCTTCTGGCTGGGGTGCTTCTGGCTGAGATTCCTCTGGCTTAGTATCGCTTGGTTGAGAATCGCCTGGATTAGGTTTGAATGTCTGGATTGCTCCCTTGTTGCCTGTGCTGCTGCTGTCGCTCCCCTTTTCCATGCCTGCAACGCTTTTGAATTTCGAGCAGGGAGGCAGCGACGTCCTGCATTCGGTCACGGTCATCCGTTCCTTCTTGACAGGGAGAATGTTCGGATCATCCAGCAAGTGTTCAGGGATGTCCACCATTCCGAGGGAAAGGCAGGTTTGGTAGTCGTACACTGACAGCATGTTGAAGTCCGTCATCGTGAAGTACGCGTCTGGAATGAAGACGAGGAGCTCGGATTTCCTTGTCTCGCCCAGTTGGTCGCAGGATTTGTTATTGATGGACGGTCCGTACTCAAAGGCGACTCCTTGGCTGGAGTACGGCGCGTCTGCACTGGCCTTGCGCTTCATCCCCATGAAAAATACGGCGGACGCTTTCCCGTCGTACCGGAAACCTAGAAGGCGTCAACGATTTTCGTCAGTTTGGTTTTAGACCCAAGGCTGTTCAGAATTGTCTCATTGAGATTGTCTCACTTGTAATTTTCAACGAGCGTCTATCCTGGACACTGACATCCCCGGAGACTCCGTGGGTTGTGCTTCTAAACGACCCGACTTCTGGTCCAGCGGTGACAAGTTGGATCATCAGCAACGCTATGATGACGACTCCTGCTGGAATGTGACTGGCCATGGTCTCGCAGTGTCTACAAGTAAAGCAGACCTCACAAATGAATTAAATTTTCATCGATGGACTCTACTTTTAGAATGCGTCGGTAAGGTGCTGTCTACCTGATCGTCCTCGAAAACAAAATGTATCTATGACCAAGATTTATAAATATCACTTTGCGATGCTAGAAACTCAATGGTGAAAAGGCTACGTTGCGGAGAGATGACGAAAAAAATGACCTCACAGAAGCTTTTAATTGCTCAGTATCGACCAGAGTGAAAATAAACACCAATTGTCAAGCGGCTGTACTGAAGTTTGTTTGCTCTGAGCGACAAGGACGATTTTCCCAATTGTACAAATTTTATTGTCATCCTTGGTGACATCGCGAGACCTTCCAAGTTGGACCTTGTAACAAAACGATGAGTTTCCTTCATTCGATTACAAAAACATACTCCGTCCGTCGGAGTCAATTGTTCCGACATTCTTTCCAATATTCACGATGAATATGATTTGGGTGAGTGTAAATTGTGGGGAAAATGTTGAATGTAAATTTTTGATGACATGACTTTATTTTCGCAACTCTTTTGTTACAATATCACTGTTTTAAATACACTAAACATCACATTATTTTCTTCAAGTGACGACGACGATTATACTTATGCATAAATTGGAAACAAAATACTGATACAGATGTATAGTAATAATAATAATATGCACTGGGAGGACCCCGGAGACGACTTAGATCATTCCAGCGTAAATATTTCTAAGCTATTGCAGATAATTTATATGCTTTCACAATATTAATATATGTTGAAATTACTAACAGCAGGATGTGGAGAAGAGCCTATTCTACTACTCAATCCAGGGCCTGAGGTCGACGTGAGGAATGGAGGGGCTGCCGCAGGGCAGTATTGGATTACTAAAAGAAATGGGAGAAATGCATACAGTTTGTACACGAATTGTACACCAACAACATGTATATAAATCGGTATAAAATCAGGTATCATAATGATTAACTCACTATCCGTTGTGGGGAAGGTGGAAAGCCAGTGGCTGGACGGCACGAATCTCATCACTGTTGTCACATAAAATCCGGGCCATACTCGCCTTGCGTATGGAATGCAGTTGGTCTGCGAAATTAATGAGGCAAATAATTGGTCAGAATTTATGCTGAGCTACTCCCGTATTTACTGTAGCAGCATTTAAATCTTTCTTTGCATACCTTTGGAAAAGGAGTGTGGATGTCCACCATGATCGTAAAAGAACTTGTCGCCCCTCTTCAGTCTCACAAACTGGTCGCCAATGATGCAGGCAAACGTTGGACCGACCACTGCCCCCTGGAGCGGTGTCTCGTGAATCCCGCCGATGAACAGGTCGATGTCGTCTACACTGCCGTAGATTTGCTCGAGATGAGTCACCTTCCTTGGGTGGATGATGGGAGCAAGGGAAGCAAAGTCGCGGGCCTTCCCCAGCCGACACAAGTCGCGATAGTTGTTGTAGCTCGGCAACCCGTGATCTCGCCCCCTCTGGATGTTCAGCGCAACGAGGTCCATGCCTTGACCTGACGTTTCGAACAAGTGGTCACGCAGCTACGGGCAACAAAAATAGCTTTGATTAACAATTACGGCGTGAGGAGCACGGCCATGTTGAGTGAACAAGGTTTGCGAACCTCAGTTGTAACGTAACTGTCAAATCGCTGAATGGGCTGCATCAACAGACCCTTGTTGAGCAGGTCAATCACTCCAGGCTGGCGGAGGAGGTGAGGATTATTGAAAAATTCGCGAAGAGCCAGTCTCCCCACAGTGTTGCCACCTCCGTCTTGCAAACTGAAAGGTAAAAGAGAATGAGTGTAAAATGTACTTGAATTGCATGAGAGTACCACGAGATTCTTCGAAGACGACAATAAACCTGAAGTAGCCTTGAACGAGAGAGTGGCCCATGCGAAATGCCGCGGTGGTGAAAGCGTTCGAGATGCTCGCATCAATCGCAGAGTCGTAGCCCTTGTAGTAGCCCCCATGGAGGAGCGGAAGAATCCCGAACGTTTCCATGTAGCTCCTGCCGATGATGATGGGGAGCCACTCGTTGTACACAATGTGCTGGTACTCTGCCACGACGATCCGCCTCGTCTCTTGGTATATCACCTCGTCCTCCCAGTGAGGGTTGAGGTGACCCAGTTTGTGGGCGATGCGGTTGTGTTCCCGGAGGAAAATCGTTTGAATGGAAGTCAGCGCAATATTCTCATTCACTCGCTTGTCCCCCGCGACGAAGCAGTGAGATCCGGCATTGTTGTTGTTGCCCGCTTTTTCGCAACCATCGTCCGCAGCGTCTTCGGGAAGCAGCTGCCTTCCATTCGCATCCCTCGTCACTTTGAGAAGACCTCCAGAGAATTGACGGAGGACCTCCGCCTGCTCCAACGTGTTCCCGTAAATTTGCGAACCGTCCAGCCAGTGTGTCAACTGATTCACCTGGTCCGCATGACCAAAAGTGCAGTCAATCCTTGGTCCGATCATTGACCTCACAAAGTTCATGCAGTCGCCCTGAATGTACGAGTCGCCCGGAGGGATGTCGATGGGAAAACAGGCGGGGTGTGTGAGGTCATTCGGAACGTTGGCACCTCCACAGCAGTTGATTCCCGAGGAGTCTCCGGCCAGCCGAAAGATTGGTACGTGGGAAAGGTCGTGATCGATGAACTGACCAAATTGCATGACGAGGTGGGAATAGCGAGGGTCCGGCATGTTGACGTCGGGCACGAGTGACCGAGAAATGAAGCGGGCGCTGGGAAGTGGAGTCCCATCCTTTCGCACTCTAGGCGCCCACAGCCCGTCCGCGTAGTCGGGCGGTAGGAGTCGAAGCAGCGGAGTAAATGATGAGCCGAGTCGAGGGGACGTGGGGTTGTTGCAAGTCCCATCGTGAGTCCGGTACTTGGCGTGCTCCACCTCGCAAGCCGGCACGGCTGGGCATGTGCTTTCAAACACGGTCCCTCCAAAGTCGTAGCCTTGAAGACCAATCCCGGCCTCATCGGACGTCAAGAAGTACCTACGGAACAAGATTTTTTTAGAAGTCGATCACGTGCAAATTTAAAATGGAGTGAAGTAATGTCTACATGCATTTTTGTGCACGCACGAGTCTTGGATGTAGTTGCAAGCCTTGATCACCAAAAAGTTGTCTTTCGCTGCACGGATGGCCTCTGGAGTCGTCTATAAAGGCAACAAACAATAAGAATTGCAGAAAGCCATGGTGATGATCAAGATGACAATGGGTTCTTCGAATGAGCCACAGTATCATCAGTCATTGGGTTTCATGAAGGACAGAGAGGAGCGCAAGGAAAATGAGGCATGAAGAAACCTTGACGGATGTACGTCGTTCAAGTCTGTGTTTGTGGTGTTTTGCCCTGTTTCCACCTCATTGACTTTGCATGTGCAAAACAAGTCTTTGAAACACTATAAATATACGGCGCAGTTTATAAGTAGACGGAATGACTTTGTTGTGCCAATGAATAGTTGGATAAGGTATGAACAGCGGTTGTCGTTTTTAACGAAACTTGCCACACCTCAACCTCAACGTTCTATTTTAGAATGACTCTCTCTTTGTAGCACCTTAGTTGTGTGAACACTGTGCTGCTGCAAGGCACAGGTGAGCAGTGTCTACTTGTGAGTCACGCCTTATTTGTTGCTCCGAGATATTAGTGTGTGTCACTGAGGAGAGAGGAATGATTGATTAAGAAAAGATGCATTTTTCACAACGTCATTCTGGCTCATAATTGTTCCTCTTGCGAGGGTAACAGCCTGAACGCTGAGAATAGCTTTCTCGTACAAGTCATACATGACTGAAATCTGGTGGCGTCGTGCTCGGTCAAGTGCGGGCAACCGTGCAAATCGCAATTCTGCATGAGCTGTCGCTCTTTAGCAAGAAGCGGAAACGATGATGATGATGATATTGTGGATTTTTCTTTTCTTTTCTGAGTGATGATGATGGTATGTACCTGAAAGAACTGCAAGTGCCCGTACGCAGGGGTTCCCCGCTCGACGACAACGTTAAGCTCGAGAAGGCGGTCCTCGATGTGGGCGTACTTGTCTTTGTACGCGTACCCCTTCTTCG
The DNA here is from genome assembly GCA_027743745.1 of Alloscopus bannaensis. Lineage (NCBI taxonomy): Eukaryota > Metazoa > Arthropoda > Collembola > Entomobryomorpha > Entomobryidae > Alloscopus > Alloscopus bannaensis. The sequence goes on from JAHZMW010003329.1 coordinate 5,309, forward strand.
CTGCTGTCTCGAGAGACGCTTGGCTGAGGTCAGGAACGGCAACCTTGTCCGTCGGGTAGGCACTGAAAGGTTTCCCTCCACCTCCCTCCTTCTGTATCCCGGTACAACACATGCCCTTGTGCTGCTGCTGCTGGGGAAGGAAGCAACAGCGGTCTTGCGCCCGGAGGTAAGTAAAACTGTGGGAGGCGCAGTGCACAAATTTCTGACACGTGTCCTCCGCGTCGCAAATCACAATGTTGACTACCGTCTCTGGAACGAGGACGCCACCACCTCCTGCTCCACCTCCACCAGCATCTGCGCCTGCACTGGCACTAGAAAACGCTGTTCCTAAACTCCCTCCGCCGCCTTTTCCTGGGACAAAGGAGGAGATAGGACCTCCACCTCCGTACTTGTTCACGGAAGGGTTGTAATGTTTATTGTGACCTTTGTGTCCCTTGTGACCCCAGCCTTTACCGTTCCCGTAGCCCCCTTCACTTCCTACAGATCCCCAGCCACCTCCTCCATGTCCCCATCCGCCACCTTGTCCTGTAGATCCCCATCCTCCGCCACCGCTTCCAGCGAAAGCGAAGGCGGACGCTGTAGAAACAGAGTAGCACTTCCAGTAATAACATTCAAGTTTTAAGAAGGGATAATTAAATATGAGTTACCTCCGGAGCCATGACCCCGATCGTCTCTTCGCCTGCTGCCGTAGTACCTTCTGTAGTTCTTCGACATCCCGTCACCACCACCTTCCTCCCCATTGTCGAAGAGAACCTGCCGAGACAGCGGTTCAAGTGTGGTGTTCCCATAGATGGACTTCATTAATCCTTCCTCAGCCTCAACATCGTCATCCTCCAGTGGAAGAAAAGAAGGTGTACTGGACGAACTGGAAATGGAGCTCCGGGGCAAAACGAGAATCACTCCTAGCACAGCACACCACCTCAGCAAGGACAGGGACGGAAGACACATGGCTGAAGTGTTCGAGTAGCATTTATCGAAAGACCTCGTGTGTCGTGGTGGTCGGACGTAGCAGAGTACCACTTCTCCTCAAATACGACGTCAGGTTTGCACATCACTTGACAACACTTTTCGTCTTAATCACTCGGAACTGAAAGAATGACTGAAGTCACAGGAGCTCTTGTTCGTTCATGAAACAAAGAGAAAAATGCAAAACCTTTTTGTGCATAGAATATCCAGTGATTCGTTCCAGAGAGAGAGAGAGTGATTCCATTCCTCGCTCCACTCATCCGTAAAGAAAATGTCGCAGTGGAAAAAATAAAAATCTATCAAAACGTGAAAACCCATGTGCCCACTCCGTTTCTTGGAAACACCAACACTAACATTGTACAAGAGTGACACGGACTTCGATGGCAATTCCCATGGTTAGTCAGGCAACTCCAACTCCCTCCTGAGGATCTGCACAAGAAATTCCGGTCCAATCATTGTTCCAGCTGAAGTCGTGTCTTCGTCATCCGGTTTGTGTGGTTGACGATCGAGAGAGTTGATCCACGAGTTGAAATCTTTGCAAATCATGGTGATGCAGTCGAGGGCGAGCTCATCGTCCGTTTTGGCGTAGCCCGCGGGGTCATATTCCTTGTACAATGGGTTCGTCACTCTCCTCTCCAAACTGATCACACCACCTTTGCCACCTCCACCTCTGTCGTCTCGCCTCCGTGACTGTTCGTGACTCCGGCTGAAGAACTTACTCACGTCCTTGTAGTCTTCGGCTTGGTGAAGCACGCGGTCAATGTCCTCTTCCAATCGCTGTGAGTTGAGCAGCGTCCCCCGCCTCCACCGCTTCTGCTCCCCTCGCTTGGTGCGCTGCGGAGGAGAGGGGAAAGACGAGGGTGTTTTCTTCAGAATAGGAAATGGGTTCGGAGCCTCATTCGCAATTCGGCCGGCGATTCTCTCGTACGGGTTGTCCTCGTCTGGGAGCGATTCCGCCTTCACCGTTTCCGTCGAGCTGGATCTCGACAAGGGGGTCATGTTGGCGTTACTGATTGTGGCGAACTTGGAGAGGGTGCGCTTACAAATGGGCATGTGAGAGCAGGGTGAAGAGCGGCGAACGAGATTTTCCTGGTACTCCTTGTCCTCAAGGCGAAATAATGCGATGGTCTGGGCACTACTACTGTCCTTGTTGGCGACGACACGTCTGCAATGACGAGGAGTTATGACGGCACTTGCGGCTCCGTAATGGGCCTGCCTGCTCCCCTGAGGACGCTCTCCTCCTGACGAAGTCGAGGAGCCACTTCCGTGCTGCGTGTGAACAGAGGGAACGTGGCATATCACACCTCTCACTCCAGATGATAAGCGAGCGGCAACGGAGGCTTGAGTCCGGATGTGAATGTCCATCTCATCGCCCTCAGTGATGGGCACGGGTGACCTTTTCGAGGGCGGGGACGACATCCGTGTTGAAGTAAGGGTGATGTGCGACAGTTGGGAGGATGAAGATCGGGACGAGGAGGACGGTGACAGGGTGGAAAGGAGGTAGCTGAACTGATGCGGCTTGAGGGCGGAGTGCAGTTCCTCCAGCGTGCTGTTGTAGTCGATCGCTTTTGAAGTCATTTTAAGAATGCAAGCGTTTATTTTGTAAATTGGAGAAATGTTATGGAGAAACCTATGTGTACGAGACATAAAGTGCGCTTTGATTGCTTGATCGATGCTTCTTTAGCAACCAGAAGCTGTTGCCAATAGCAATAGCGCATCAGCAACTTCTTTCACAAGAGTTGTCATACTCACACCAGACTTGGCGTAATCCTCAATCTTTCTGCAATCTGCAAACTATTTTTTGTCATTCATTCTGACCAGCAAGAGATGTTCCGAGACGAGTCTACCTTTGCCGGTCACGTGCTTAACTCGTGGATCTGAACGATATCACTTGTAGTCAAATGCAGTAATTTTATCTTGTCGGCATATACTTGTGAAAAGCTGCTTATCATCAGCAGGATTTACTGTTAGGCAATCGTGGAGTGGGCCCGCCGAGAAACAGAATCAGGGTTTCATTTGCTCACTCGAATTCACACCAACAACAGCTAAAAAATCGACTTCGGTCTGAATCACGAAGGAAGTGATCAAAGTCAATTTACCTTATCGAAAATGTCAACTCCAACGACTTCAATGACATCTGGCTCTGTGCCAACCAGGAATGGTGTCGATGCTGGCAAATTGTCTTCCCTTCAGAAAGGGGAGGCGTGTGTGTTGAAACCAGTGGCAGAGCCGGTCTCACTTCTCCCCATTTTGAAGTCGAGGTTGCCTCATTCCTGCTTCGTAAGAAAAACTAGATAAGCTCACCCTAATTTTTTCTGGGCTCTCACGAGGTAATGAAAATTAAAGTGCATGTCTTCCCATTATGATTGTGGTGTAGGTTTACAACCAGGTTTTGGTGTACGACGAGTTCAAGGACGACATGCAAGTGTTCAGCGTGCAAGTCACGGAACGTCCTGAAGATGTCTGGATTGTGACCACGTATATGCGTGAAGTATGCACTTAACTCGAGAGACCAAATATGTAAAACTTAGTGTAATAATTAAAAGTATGGCATTGTTATGACGCTTCCAGGATTGGGGACACACGATCTCGGTGTCCCACCCTTTAACTTGTAGCTATCCATACAGTATGCCGCAAGGAGTGCAAGACGCTTTGAAGCACATTCCTGGCATAGATTGGACGCAACCTTTCATATTTGTCGCGGTTGACCAACGGATATCCGAGTTTTTCATCATGTTCCTCATCCGTCAGCTTGGGAACAACATCAAAATTTTCCCCTCATACGTATTCCACATGGAGCCGGAGGACGCGCTCAAACTCGACGTCACACCGTGAGCAATCAAGCAACACTATATTATTATTACCTCAGTGGATAGAAATTGTGGACCATTTTTTGTAAATAAATTTTTTTAAACGTTTGTGAAGAAGAGATGACAGTGTGAAACTGGGTAGTTTGGACCCTGTCGAAGGTGCCAAGTTCCTCGCGGACCACTGGGCGTACACTAAACCGAAGACGACAGAGATTTTTTACCGAAAGAGCATTGCGAAGCATGTCTCCACTGGAGCGTACGTCAACGGAGGTAGTACTCTCGCGAGTGCGGCTATCATGCCCGCATTCGGGCTGCTCAGTGCCCTCCTCACACCCCCCGAGTTCCGGAGAAGAGGCCTAGCCACCCTTGTTGTCAAGTATATGTTTAAGGAGCTCGCGGAAAAAGGCTTCCAGCCCTGTCTTGATGCAGAGATCAGTGACACGTTGGCGGTCACATTTCACTCTTCGATGAACCCACGAATCATTGGCCGAGCGGACTACATTAGTCACAAGGCCATCTAAACAAAGAATAGCAGACTGTCTTGTTAACGAAGCTAGTTATATCGTAACTGATAAAACAAATAAATGCCCAACAATTTCAGATCAATCGCAAAAATAGATGTGGTTGACAATTTTTACTGAAAAAATACTCATTGTCTCAAACACTTTTCACATTCCTTCTGCTCAATCTTACACTTGGTAAAGTACGCAGGACAACCAGAATACAAAGGATAAATAAAAATACGCGATCATTCATTCCATCATTTGAGGGGAGAAGTAAATACATGCGACATTTTTTTAATAACGGCTACTGCGATCTACAGAGAATTTTGCTGGTTTTGCATTACCGGGAAGAAGGATTTCTGACAACAATGTTGAATATTATAATGATGGGGAATTCTGCACGTTTTTTAGAACAAAATATATCATTGCTTTGACACCTTTTGATTTTTCGATAAATCCCTCCTTTCTCTTTTCCATTTGTTTCCTGTTTTTCTATATTTACGCCTATCATCACAACGTCATCGCGATTGGGGTCAGTCTCACTCCACCTTCTCCAATACATTAAAGTAAGAAAAAAATGTGGAACACCCCTCAGGGTGCGTGATCTACTCAATTATAGTTTCGTGGTAAACTCGTTGAAAAGACAGACTACTACAATGAAGAAAGTGAAGAGCTGCAGTCCCCAACGCCAAGACGACCATATTTTCTTGCTCGATTACTTATTTACAGTTGAGAGAAGAAACTACGATACTAAAATTGTGCTCTGCGACTGGTTAGAAAAAGGTATTTTGTAGAAAAAAAACTCTGAATTGGTGTGTGGTTCTTCTGTTGATGATGAGTTTTTAAAAACTGTTTCTCGGCTAATTAAGGCTTGGTTTCGTTGGCCCGTTGAGTAGATTCCGGTTCCTTGCCGTTGCCATGGTCTGCTTGCTGTTCTTTGGGTGATGCTGAAGACGACGGTGTGGAGGCGGAGGATTTGATTGAGTTCTCATCAATCCTCGGAGAGTGAGTGGAGGACGACGGGGATGACGACGACGATGGTGACTGCTGTTGAGTGAAACGACTAAGGAAGGCGGCCCTTTGCGCACGAACCGCTTCCGCTGGAGTCTTGGCCAAACTGAGCCGGATGCCCCGCTCCATGACGGCAGCTTCGTCAAGCTCATCTGAGGAGCCGAGCCGGTGACCCGTGCTTTCATCCAAGTACTTGCCGTCCTCGCCCCGTCGGAGAAAGGAGAACGCTTCGTCAGCCTCGGAATAGGGTAGCTCGCCAAAGACAACAAAGAGTCGTCCACCTAAACATTAGCATCAATAACCCGTGGTATCAACGTTATAATCTAGTTAACCCTTGTAATTTATCAATTATTTGGTGAGCTGAGCCTCACCTTCCTGCTGGAAGGTGGTGAGGAGCATGTTGAAGTACGTGTCAGTCAGGAGTTCAGGAGCGCTAAGTGTGGAGTTCAGGTTGACCCACTGCTGACCAAACTTTCGAATGGAGAACCAGTGGTCCTCCATATGGCAGATATATAAGCGTTCTGAACTGCAAAACGATAAGATTAATCATCGGTTATAATCTTCCTCTTGTGAAGGTATCGATAAAATGACAGAAATATATTCCAGGTGAAGTTGTCTATAGTTGTGGAGGTGGTTCACTGATGACTTACACTGGAGACTCTCGTGCCGTCACAGCTCGAGGGTCATCGCAGAGATAGGAGACAAGCTCTAGGTTCATGTTGCTTAGCGCTTCGACCAGCACTTGGACACTGAAGTAGCCGGAATCATCGAAGTTGGAGGACGGGTTCTACAACAGCAAACGAATAGTTGCCAGATAGCACAATTCAAAAAAATATTGCTAACATAAAACCAACATTATTATGTCTAGAATTATTCGGAATTCAAATTACAGCAATGAATTCCTTGTACTCCCTCGTGTGAGTTCCTCGCTCAGCCATCGTCTCACGCTCCTTCTCGTCCAGTTGTCGCGCAATCTCCGACAGATCTACCGCACTAAACAGTGACGACTGGAGGGCATTGTTGAGGCAGTGCTGACCACAAAGGGCACCATCTTGCTGTGGAAACCAAAAAGGATTAAAAAAACACTGATCAAACTTCAGACCACGAGTGACAGAGTCCATCAATCTTCCAAACAGAAGTATAAAAAGTACTCAATTATTTTCGCAACCTTTTCGAAGAAAATCTTCGCCTTGGCCTTCTCCAGTGGCGGTTTTGACTTCTGAGCCATGTCGTTGATTGTTAATGATTGTGGACAAAGGGTTTTCCTCGCCCAGTAGCAGCGAGATCAAAAAATGAGTTGTGTAACTCAGCTGCTGGGAAAACCCTTCACCTGACCTCTACAACGAATGCTGAGTCCCCTAAAGATTTTCGTTCCCTGGAAAGCAATATCCGCAAAACAAAACACATCAGCAACCACTCAAATATTTGTATCAACCCTGTCGACACTGTCAACTTTCCAAAAATTTGGACACAACTGACAATGACTGTTACCTTTCCGATTGAAGACAAACCACCCTGCCAGCTGACCGTTGACAATGTTGATACTCAAGAGGCAAGAAGCACTGCTGATTGTTTGGAACTGACTAACAAATACGATGAGATGCTGGAAGCTGGCAGGAAAGGTCGTTGTTCTCTGTTCCGATTGTTACTGACTACTTTTGATTTTGATGAGGATTGATCCCGTCGTCCGTTCTCTACCCGATGACAACGGTCTGACTAGTGACAAATTGAGGAGAAATCATCACTGGCGACAACTCTGTCGACACTGATGAATAGCCATGGTCTTTGCCTCTTGACAGTGGAATGGAGGTGTGCTCACTTGTCACGAAGGAGTTTGGTCCGGTGATGCTCCACAATCATCAAAAAGAGGACATAAATACTGATAACAATGATGATTTTGCGGAATGACAGTTGCTGACGTAGTTGAGGTGACAATAAAAAAATCTCTCTCTGCTAGTCGCATAAAAACGAGAAGTGGTAGCTCTCTCTCGCAGAACAGCAGCAAAATAGTCTCCTCGAGAAATAGACTTGGTTGTCGCTCTTTTATCTCGGCTCCCGGGGCAACGCTAGAATCTCATCGTGGTCGCAGGCAGCATCTTAACTTTGTTCTCTGAAGCACGACCTTCTTCTCCCACAAAAGTTATCAACGATCCGAGTACAAGGTTATCGATTGGCGATAAGAATTTATGGCAATATTTTACATGCTTAACCTGTGGGTTAGGTTAGGTTAGTTCATATTTTTTCCATGGAAGTAAAATCTGTCGGCAAACCCTGGCAAATGAATGGCTTAAACATTGTGCCGTCGCTTTGGAGCGCGGGTGGACGATATCCGCAAAAAAAACGCGTGTCTCTCTGTAAAAATTGTTGGTGATCAGATGTTTGGCGAGAGCCGAGGAAAGCCTTTGTGTCTCTGTGTGGTGCGTGAGTGTGTGTGCTCCAAGTCTTCTCTCTAATCATTGTGTCTCCCCAATTAATTACTAATCAGATTTTATTCGCTGAATTTACAACTCGGAAGTGAAACAAGGATGGAATTGAGGTCAACTTTTTTATTTCGTTCATCCAATTATTATCAGCAGACAAACATGTGGACGTGACCGGAAATTTTTGGAGGAAATTTCTAAGTTTTCTAAATCGACACGTTGGACTCGACATTGGAAGCTGGTTGGAAGATAGGGGCACACACACCACCTTGTCTTTTTCTTCTTTTTTGTCTCGTTTGTTTACTATATTCTTGTCAGGGAGAGTGAGGAAATTCGTCGTGCACGTTGAAATTATTTTTTTAAAATGTTGAAGTTGAGTGAGTGTCGTCATTGTTAGCCGTCTCGTCTTTTTGTCCTCTCGAACACGTTTCCGAACCGACCGGTGACCCAGTTGACAACGCTTGAGATATGCTCTCGCCTTGTTAGTCACTGGGAATGCCTCCTCCTATGTAAGTCACTATGTCGCCCTTGGTAACGCTTAGACAATGTGTTCCTTGTATTTATTTACGTGATCTTTTTGAACAACTGCTCAGCTGCTCATTCCTCTCATTTCCTCTATGCAGGGAGGCTAATCTCATCATCACTTGCTTCCAATCATTTTGTTTTACTGCTGTTTGTTTCCTCTTTGTGACCGGTGTCGTGTCCATTCCTCCGTGTTGTCGCCTTCGTCGTCGTTGTCGCCGAGGACCTTCGTTGTCGTCGAGTGCATTATCGAGCAAGGAGTATCATCATCGCCAGCAGTCTGTGGAACCCGAACAAGAAGAAAGTGACCAGAAGATGTCGAATCTCGGAGAAAATTCTCCAAGTCTTGCGAGGAGTCGGTGGGGCCTCCTGCAGCAGGCGATCCTGAAGAAGACGATTCCCGAGCCGAAGGGGAACCCGGCGTCAAAACGAGTGTTCGAACGTTACGCGGATCTAGTCAGCTGGACGTATGAGATCTCAAAGGCTGTGATATACGTCCACGTTCTGGTGCACTACGTGAACACCACGCCGGCGGATGGCTACTTGCATCACCACCACCACCCGGTTCAGCGCCTCCGACCTAGTAATCACCACCAGAATCAGGCGGCGGCAGGAGCGGGGGTCACGAACGTTCTGATGAGACGCTCAGCCGCGTCGTCAACCGAGGGCAACAGGAACCTTGAGGGTTGCACTGCCATCTTCAAAGTTCAGATTCACCGGCGCAACACTGCCTTCAATGTGGACATTAAGAACCTCAAGGGATTCGACAAGACTGGACGCATCTGCATTTGGCCTTCCGAGCAGATCCTGTGCTACTGGTCGCTCAAGAACCTGTCACTCTTTGATGGCAAGAAGGTCATCGAGATTGGAGGAGGATTCCATTGCTTGGCTGGCCTTGCTATTGCAAAGTATTCGAAAGGTGGATGCCCAACACCAATTTTCTCTCATTTAAACAACGGGTTATGGTGTACATTTTCATAATTTTCTTTACTTTCTAGCTCAACACGTCGTTCTGACTGACGGGGACGAGGTGAACGTCGAGGAGGTCTCGTACAGCATTGAGCGGAATAGCCTGCAGGCCGACACTTGCTACGCCTCCACCCTCCGCTGGGACAACTGCAAACTGAAGCCAGAGTTCGAGTCGTACTTTGACATTGTCGTTGCCGCGGACGTTGTCTATGAGAATTCCATGTTTCACAGTCTCCTCGAGACGGTCTCGTTTGTGCTCAAGCCAGAGGGTCAGTTCATTCTGTTCAACCCGACACGTGACGGGATGCTTCAGGAGTTTGTTAGACTCGTCAAGAAGGAGCCTGGGGCCTTTTCCGATGTGCGGCTCAACGAGAAATACGACAACCTCGTCTCCGAGATCACTGCCGACCTCGTCCAAACGAATTCGGCGTACAACCGTGAGTGGCATTATCCATATCAAGTGGCATTCAAGAAGGTTACTCCGTACAACCATCACCACGTCAACAATCAGCGTCACGGTCAATTGCCTTTCAATTGAGGGGGAAAGTGTCAGTCAGCTTTAATTACTCAATACAACAAATGAGTCTCATTCAACGAAAAGTCATCAGTGTTCACAGTGTTTTATTCCAGTCTCTTCACAATGTCTCTTTTTTATACAGCAAACTTTGTATCTGGGTGTTTCTTTCCTTCAGAGGAAGTCAAACTTTTTATCCAAGTTCAGCACGTTGAACTGTAATCTCGATTTTTATTCCGAAAAATTACTCGTGTGTATCGTCTAGTCCCTGTCAACAAAAATAATGTGTGCTTTCCGGCGTGCTTTTTTACTCGGCGTTGTAGTAGCAAGATTCAGAGATACGCTTTTTAATTGTAGAGTTATGATGATGGCCTTTTTGAGATGTGACTATCGTCAATAATATATAGTGCTGGTGCAACGTAACAAATTATGTAAAAAAACAAAATATACAAAAGTCTTCGGCAGCGTTTTCTTGGTCAACGGAGGATAGGAAAATACGGATCATTTTGAATCTCTCTCAGCGTCGTACTTCCACAAGGCCTCCCATGGAGTTGTTGCAGCTGCTGCTGTAGCTGTTTTTAATCAGTGTGTGTCAACCTCTACTTTAGTAATTATTATTCTTAATGTTGATGATAATAGTGCAAAGACAATGAGTCTCTCATGAAAAATGTCAACTTAAATTTAAGAAATGAGAGCCGAATGTAATGTCCTTTGCAATTCATTCATACTGTCGTAGTGTCTTCACTTTTTGTATCGATCATAATGTATCTATCGCTTAAAACGTATTTTTTCTTGTGGATCTGTACGCGTCATGGGCAAATTATGCAAATTTGTATACGATAATTAAGCAGTGTCTTACGTGCAATTGTTTCTGTATCTGTCTTCGTGTATAAGTCACTACATAAAAATGTGTTTTACTGTTTTCTTTTATATGGTAAAATATTATAACTCTTAGCTACTTGGTATGAGGTGTACGCTGATACTGTTTTGAAGACATCACTTATTTTTAAGAAACCACAATTAATTGACCTGCTCACAGGGAAACCAAAAGAATGAGTTTCAGCCAGCATGGTGCAGAGAAAGTTTTGATTTTAAGTGTAAAAGTACGAGTCTCAACGAATGTTGTCCAGAGGGATAATTAATGGTGAACACATGGCCAGAGGAGATATTTCTCTCCTTACATCACATTAGTAACCCTCACTTTGATTAATCGTGTCACTAACAATTGTATACAACGACATTTGATATTATGTAATGTATTGGTAACCTATATTTACAGGTGGGAATAATTCCATTAGTCCGAATCTACACATATGCCCAATACGATAAGATAACGATAGTTTGGGGATGTAAGTCCGTAATCGAATCTCTGAGTCTTATACCACTTAAAAACTTGGATTACTTTGTACCTTACTCATACTAACGAATTGTAGGCAGGAATCATCGCTTCCTCGTGTAACCCTTTTGGTTGTGTGCAGTGCACATACATCTCGTTGACTGCTCAGCTATTTTTATACAAGAAAAATGAAGGGCTACATCATGGAGTGAACAGTTGTTTTTTTACAAGAAGAAAATTTTTTTGTTATCTATGTTAGCAACTTACCATTGCAAGAATCCATGTGGTTTCGTTTTCTCAAAGTTACCGTCTACAGCAACACCACGACTTAAATAATCGAGTGTAGCGATAATGTAGAATAATATTTAGAATAATTTGTATTGATAATGTACTCATAACTTTGAATACCTCACGAACTGCAGCTTTTTACTCTCTTGTTAGTGCGTGAAATACTAACAAGATATCGCGCGACTCAACACGATTACATAATATATTATGTACATGATGATCTTCAGTTTGATGATATTATTACTATTAACGAATATTATACCTTGTTTAAGAATTTTAGGTTTAGACGGCAAGTCGCAATAGAGAAAAAGACGATAAATTGTCAAATATGTCACAATGTTCCTGATTTATGCTAGTAATTTAGAAGGTACTAATTAGGATAGGAAACTACTTGATTGATATAAATACGAAGCGTATACGACAAGGAAAATCCTTTTTAGAGTTTGCTCACTCTCCTGATTTGCAAGAGATGTCCTATAGTGACACTCACCATTGAGAGTGTACCTGTATCAAATTAGTAGACCGTAATGTAATAATTATACAATTCCTTTACCACCACCGCATCGTTTTCAAAGCAAACTTTATGTAGACCTATAAAATCAAAAACGTAGGCGACGTAATTTATCATTAGTGTGAGGGAAACGTGACAACTAACGCATTTTTGCAATTTGCACAAATATCACTCATGACCTTAAGCAACATTTACACAAATTGAAGCCTTTTCAACCATTATTTGTTAGGTAGACTACTGATGTATGAGAGGGACGCTTGGAAGCTTTTCTTTACAAAATAACATGTAGTTTACAGCGGAGAAGTTGGTATTTTGTGTTTTAAAAACGTTACTACTGATTGGATACAATTCGGGACTTCCTTGTGCGTTTCAACCGGTCAGAAGCTTTCGGTGAGTGTGTCAAACCAAAGATATGAAATCATTGTTACCACTTTGCAAAATATATCATGTCGTTACATACTACTCAGTTATGTTATTGTTAGTCTGATATATGTACATGAAACTCGTCAAGTTATTGGTAAAGTCGTCCTGTTTTACTGTCTTCGAAAGGAAGGAAGGCGCGGCGAAGGTGTGTCTGCTATCTCTGAAAATATTTTTGTAGAGGTACCTCATTTTTCTAGAGGAATAATGTACAAGTCTTGTAGAATGAGGATATCCAATGATTGTTATATGTGTATTGAAGTAATGTGTGGGTTTTTACTTTTCCAAACGTGTTGCGCTCATTAGTTGTGACTTGTGTGAAAACTGTGACCTCGGATGGACACAAAGTTAATGCAGTTTCCGACGTAGAACAAATTTTCATGTCTAGCTAGACGCAGTTTCCCTGGAAATTTGGGAAGATTATGCAGTGAACGCGTCGGTGGACGGCATCAAGTCAATTTATGGAGTCAGTCAATGGAGTTTGTCTGTTTTTTATGTTAAAGTGAAATGGCGTTTATAAAGTTCACAGGTTGAATGCATGAGACACGGTTATTGACGAGTATGTCATTGTTTTTTGAGTGTTACATATCTCAATTTTGATTTTTGTGACTAGATATCTCACCAACATTATTGTGAACCATGTTTGCGTGTTTGTGACCGAGAGAAAGGGGAATGTAGAGAAAAGTAGTGATGATATGATGTCATTTTATATTTTTTCCAGTCACTTCTAAGCGATTTTATCCAATTCCAAATAGATATTTTTCATGCTCTGCAATCCACGTTGTTGTTAATGATGATAATGACGAGTAAATAATAAAGAGAGAAAGCGGACAGCTTTTACCCAACCAAAGAAACGGGAAAGACGGGCTTCACAGTGTGATGCTTTTCGTTTACTCAAATATTATTATTCACTTCTCGATTAAAGTCAACCCTCTCTTCCTTCATCAAAAGGAGGACGACGCATATTATCAAGATCATCGGCAATTTTCATTACAATCATAAAACAATCCGTTATCTCATTCACTCTACAAACTAAGTCACGGGACAATGCTAGAGGAACAATCATTGAAACTACTTTACTTTTTCGGCGATGGAATACACAGAGCACTAAGCATACAACTATCGTCAAAGCTGAACATCCCTTTGACGAGGTGTCAAAATGTTTTGATGTATGTGTGACTTTTGCAAGACTGTCGCCTAGGAAAAACGCTCTTTACAGGTATTACTTTTTTGTAAGAAAGGGAGGATTTACCACCTACAAATCTAGTCAACATTCAATATGATGTCGTTTAATGCTCAAATGTGTTGTGTTTGTGAACACCAATCTTCTACACTTAGAAAACGACGTCGCCATCCTGCTCGTCTCCTCCCGATTTGAAAAACCACAAAAATAGTAGCACTCTCTCATTATCAATACAACTCGCTGCGACAGCATCGACATTAATTATCTTCATTAAACATTACCTATCAATGTGTGTAACATGTACCATATTTACTCCAAGAGAGGAACAACAAACAAGTCTAACTAGTTTTTTCCCAGTCCTTTTCAAGTAATCAGATTTGTTTAGTGGTAGCAGTAGTGAAGAGAAAATTGAATACTTAATTTAGCAGACAAAAGAAATGTTTCGTTGTTACCCTTCTTTGTGCAAAATTTGACTCGTAGCAGGAATGGAGGTGTAAAGATTTTCTGGTATAATGTCATCATCACATAATAATATTCACGTCCTAGTCATTTAATTACAGTACATACATGCCTATGAATAATGATTACTTACTGAAAGTGAGAAACATTGTTGAGGTAATTTTTACGGAAAACTACACAACAATAACGATACCGTTTTAGCACGTTTTTCATCTGTAGAGACCATCTCTCATCTCATCTATTGCCTCAAGTCTCGCTCTCTCTATATCTTATAAAGTCTCTGAACAGTTATCCTTCTCTCTGTTCGCTTTTAGTCTTCCGTGGTAGCATTACTGTGTCTAGCCTCTAAATTGGGAATGGCACCATTTGGAAGTTGTGACATTGATGATGATGACGATCCCTCAGCGACTCCGTCCTCACCTTCTTTCTCATTCTCTGAGGTCGTCGTTGTCGGCTGTGGACTGCTTCTCGAACTCGGGACATTCTCCATCTCTTCTGTTGCACTTTCTGTGACGCCTTTCTCAATTGCGGCTCCACCGTCCACTTCCTCTTCGGCTGGATCTTGCATGTTTGCGGTGGGTGGGTTTAGTTCTTCTTCGAGAGGAGAAGTTGTGTTCTCTTTGATCTCCTCTTCCTCCTCAGCGGGATCTTGCCTGTTCTCTGCGGGTGAGTCTGATTTTTCTTCGAGGGGAGAAGTTGTATCCTCTTTGATCTCCTCTTCCTTCTCAGCGGGATCTTGCCTGTCCTCTGCGGGTGGGTCTAATTTTTCTTCGAAGGGAGAAATCGTCTCCACTTTGATCTCCCCTTCGTCCTCAGCGTCGTCGTTGTTGTCGTCAGAAAGACCTACGTTGTCGTCCATTTTTTCCTCGTCGTTGTCGTCTACCATTTCCTCATCGTTGTCGTCCACCTTTTCCAAATCGTTGTTATCTGTTTTTTCCTCATTGTTGTCCATCTTTTCATCATCGCCGTCGTCCACCTTTTCTTCACAGTTGTCGTCCGATTTTTCCTCATTGTTGTCATCAGCATCACAATCATCGACCCGGTTGTCACCATCACCATCATCCGGATAGACTTCGACAGCCCCGAGTTCCGACATGTCATTCTCTACGCACAGAGAGACAAGACGGTAAATAAAATAGGTAATAAAATGTATGGTCATCTCATTAGAAATTCATGTCTCTGCTCGCTCTCTCCGTAACTACAAGTCGTACATGTAGTTACACAGGCACAAACACGTGTCCCCCAAAAATCATTTCCGGTGATCACGCACATGACACACGACCAACACGACATAATCGAATATATATCAGAATGACCTCGTCGTCATTTTCATGCGTGTCGCGTGCCGCGTCGCTGAATAGTGACCGTATTACAGCCATGCCTAGATTTCCAAAGATACATTCATTCCTATTGGAGTGTGCGTAATGTGATGACATGCGGACACGGCAAGCTCAATTCTCAAAGCTCTGTCAGCGTATGCTATCTACACGCAAAGGAAAGTAATTTGAGTGAGCTTTTAAGTAAGTAAAGTAATCGGTGAAATGAAAATGTGGCTAAGCAGTTGGCCCCACAAAAATCTTGCCATTTTACGAATAATTCCTCTGAGGACGGGAAAAGAGGAAACTGGTTTACACACTAAGTTTCCGGTTCGGAACAAAGGCATATAATTGCTTCCACAACCGGGTTTCATGCCGGTTTGTTAGAGTTTGTGGTGAGACTACAAAAGCGGCATATGTTCTCTACCAATTGGCGTAAGAAGGACACAATACAAAGTGGGAGAGAAGCATAATATATTTTGCATTGTTCCTTTCTTCTTCCTGTCACGTATAAATTTTTCCAGAGAGAAGAGAAAACGAGGAGTAAATGTATAACTCATTTCAGAAGATTGATTTTATCGATTATATGGCTTCTTGTCGTGCGTCGTCCATTTTTCATTCGCTAACTGTGACAAAAAAAACAGGCTGCCACACAAACAAAATCCCTAATCCTTCTCTTCTCTTGAAACCACACTCGCTTTCACTGTGGCCATGACATGTGTCCGCTCCGTCTGAAAACGTAGAGTTTTTTTTACATGTTGTTTGCTTCCCTCTTTCTTGAAGATGCCATTCAAGTGAGAGAGAGTGACAAAAAGAAGGAAGTTGTGTATAAAGTATATAGGTCATTTGCTCAAATTAGCGACCCATTTCAGCGTAAATATACGCCTCCTCCGTAGAGCATACCGACGAGAAAGCAGTCGCAAACTAAAAAAGAAAGCAGAGCAAGCAAAGAGTACAAATTGGGTGCTCACTCAATTGAGTCATTTCACTGAGGGAGGAAAAGCGCTCATTTTTTCGATGAAAAACGAGGAAGTCGTTTTTTTTTCTCCGATACTTGTAATTTGACAATAATCAAAGGGAAAGAACGCTCATTCCTGATTGCTTGCCTCGGATGTATGTATGCTGTGAATGCATATAGATTTTCTCCGATGATTTGACAAAATTGCAGTGGGGGAAATCTCTGTGATAATTAAGATTGTAAGACGAGACATGAGAGAAGAGGGGAGCTACAGCTACCTTCTTGGTCAACGTTCACGCTGAGACTGTTGACCCGACTTCGGCAGCCTTCAGGAAATGGGTCTGTATCTTCATTGTCGTCAGTGTCGTCAAGGGGATCACTACTGTCCTGCCTCGATGAGCTTCTCCATAACGGCACATACGAGGACACCATGTCTGCACGCAAACACACCACACAGATCGCAAGGGAGAACAAACAAAAACAGACACATTCACTCAATAACATTCATCTAGTTATCCTCATTATTTTCGATTCAGTACGCACCAACGCGTAACTAATTTCATTGAAATAGTCAAACAGAATGGTTGATTCCGTTACAGAGAAAGGGAAGAAAATTATAATATCATAATCAAAAGTGAGAGAGCGACATAACAGGAGGACATGATGGGACAATAAATTTTAGATGGCATTACAAAGAGCATGAATTTTGGGCAAGGAAAAGGCTGTCCGTTTTTGTCTGATTGACTGGGAAGATAGGAGAGAAATAGAGGCTGCCCTTATAAAATATTCGTGATGTGTGGCCTGCGTAGTATGTTTATTAATAGACGTTTACACCCTACCACAAAAAAAATGCCGGACAAAAAGTCTAATTGCCAGGAAAAAGTCATTATGACTCATTACTTTCAATCTGAATATTTTTTCCCTGAATTTATGAATATTGTGAGGAATAACTTCATGCTTCATAGATCACTCTCTAGCTTCATTTAATTTCGCATACTCACTCACGCCAGCGACGACAGAGAAAGCTCATAATTTCGTCATTCTACATTTACATGAGAGCCGTATTTTTCCATGCGTTGCGTAAAAGGGTTCCTTTCATTGTCTAAACAAGAACTACACACTGCCTACACTATTGCTTGCCGGATATATTTCATAACAATACTTGCTCCGCTAAACCCTTCATTACTCTGTCTGTCCCTTTTTGTTTCTCAGTTTATGTTCGACAAACGCTAAAAATAGCAATAAAGTATATAAATATGTCAGGAAATCCGTCCGATTAAACTTTCGCATTTAGGAAACTCTCTAAACTGTCTTGTCGAATTGTGCAAAAAAAATGCAGGGAAAATGGTTTGCTCCTCGTGCAACCTGAAAGTTGATGTAATTTTACGAGTATAATATTACGACGAGATGACCTTGTCTTGATTTCGTTTGGTTCCCTTGAGCAGAACGCGTTGCGTTGATGTCGGTGCACACGACAAGCAAAGCGATAGTATCGTGAGTAACTCTCGCAATTATTTTTTCCTCAGAAAACGAACACTAGGAAACGACCTGACTCCAAAAGTCGAGTGAGCTTGTGAGAATGAGCAGTGTGTATCAAATTCCCACAAAAATCTTTCATGCACCAAGGATACCAAGCCACGAGCAACGATAAAGTAATCTCAGGCAATTAGGAAACAGTGGCTGGAGAAATACACGGGAAACACTACTGCCGTGCTCGAATCTCTCGTGTCGACGCAATTAGTCTCCTCGCAAAAAAAATGGACCTCTCAAAGGAAATGGCTGGAATCGCATTTTTGATGACCATGAGATCGTTGTACAATTATTACGCTATCAATTTCTCGAGGAATGAGTTATAGAGTTATGAAAAATGGAATATTTTCTACCGTCTCCGATTTGTTCTGCGGTGACGAGTCCCTCTTGCCTCAAAGAGTTGATGACAGACGGGAGAAGCTCAAGGAGGTAGGAAGTGGACACAACCCCGCCGTCCGCACCCCCTGCCCCGAGGTTGATCATCCCCCCGTCGAGCATGGAGGACAAGGACGCCGAGTCGACAAGAAGGGGCTCTCCATTCTGGACAAGTTGGTGCTGGTGATGTTGTTGGAGGTGAGCGTGCAAGTGGCGACGGAGCCTCTCCTTCTCTGCACTGATCCTCTCCTGTTGCTCCTGCAACCGCAGCAATTCTCGCTCCTCCTCCTTCCGCTTCTCCATGAAGCGGTTCTGCTGCGCTTTCAGTGCCGCAATCTCCTCCTCCTCCATTGTCTCCAGGAGAGCCTTTCATAACAAGCGAAATAGGCGGAGACTCAAAACCAAGAATATTATGTAACAATCTATGATTAAATTAAAAAACACTCGACAATTCGCGGAATTGACTCAAGTTGTCCTCTTCTCAAGTGACGACTTGCGTCACAAACACAACACTCGTTAGCTCAAAGGCAAAACCTCTCCAAACCTGACGGCGAGAATATAAAACGCATTCTTTTCTCCACACCAATTTTCCAGCAAATGATGCCTACTGCATTCCATATCGAAAAGAAACCGATGACAAACAAAGTTTCCTCTTTCTCCAAATATTCACTCACACTTTGTCAGAAAAAAACGCAAATCTATAACAAATATGAATGCATATGCATATCGAGAAAGAAAAGAAAACTAAAAGAGTTGTTTCCATGATTAGCATGGCTTTCTCTCGATTTCCTTGTTCGTGTGTAGAGAGAGGTATTCGAGACGAAATTACGGGTCGACGACAACGATCAATACTCACAAATATCCGTAGAAAAAAGGAGTTATATAAAATGCATGAGAGAAGTGTGGAGAATTTGTCATGGAGGTGACGATGCGAGGAGTGAAGGGTTTCTCTCTTTGTCTTTACCTGCTCCAGAATTTTCCCCACGACCGCTTCGACAATCGGTTGGACCTGTTCATCAAAGGAGATGAGTTCTCCGGGCAGTACCTGCGTGCTCGCGTCAATGCCCCCTTTCTCCGGGAGGATCAGCCGTCTCTTACCGCCTGCGCCCGACGAGCGGAGGAGTTCGGAGGGGAGAAGGCGCTCGGTGTCATCCTCGATGGGGTCAGTCTGCACAAATGCGTCTACCTCACCACGTGGCATATCTCTCGTCAAATCCTCGAGAAACTCGTCCGTCTGCACGTGCACTTGGTGTCGACTTGTCATCATCCCGTCGTAGTGCTGCGGTGGGGGAAACGTTCTCGAGCGTGAGGTCACCTTCGTCGTCATCCTGTAGCGGTTCATCGGCGTCCTCCCACCCGTCGTTGTGGGGGTGATCGTGTTGTACGCGTGGTTCGACATGTTGCTCGTGCTTGCGAAGCCCCTCCGTTTGCGATAGCGTTCCTCCGCTTTCTCTGGGTCGGGTGATTGCTTCAGGGAGGAGGTGAGGAGGGTGGTGGTCGTGCCGCGGTAAATGTGCGGGTCCCACATCACGTTGTAGTAGTCGTGCACTCCACGCGGTCTAAAACAAAACAATATACAACCATGACATTCTTAGATTGTCATAAATAAACTGTGAAACGCTGGAGGGTGAAGCATTTTGTAAGGACTACAAAGGATTATTTTTATACTGGCAATTAGTTTGACTATTGTTCTCTTGAAGAGGCCCACTGGAGAGAGAACATTGATGCTTCGTGATAAGCCCGACTGGCTTCGGGCGGCTCGAGAAGGTGAAGAGGCTCTTCTCGACCATCAGGTCAAATTTTGAGGGAAGGAACCTTCCCCGCGTGACAGTCGTCACAAATGGCGGTCTCGCCTCTACAGTGCTCGTCGACGCCGTCGTCGAAGTTCCCTGAGGAGATGTCGGAGCTTGAGGAGAGTACAACGTGTTCCCACCCTCTCCACCGAGGAGCGAACCACCTCGCGTAACAAGCGACCTGTGCTGACTCTGACGACTCGCCGGGAAAACACTCCCGTTACTTCGTATAGGAGGAGGAGGCGGCGGTGGTGGCGCACCGAGACGACTGCTCCCAAAGCGACTCGTCGACACAACACTTCCACCTGCACTGCCACCACCTGGGAGTGGGGTTGTCGTGCCACCGAGCTGGCTGAAGAGGGGATTCGTCGCGAGTCCGTTCTGGACATTGGGTCTGTTCATGAACTTGGAGGCGCGCTTCTTGTACGTCGTGTGTATCCTCACGGTGGTGGTCGTTGTTGTTGTCGTCATGGTTGGCGCTGTTGAGGTGGTGCCCGTTGGGGTCACGTCCCCGTTCTGGTGGCGGACCACCTCCTCCTCCCCCTCCTCCTCTTCTTCCTCCTCATCGAGCTTGGGATTTGCGGGCGGTTCGTGCTGCTCTGTGAGGAGAATGTCGACGTGGTCCCTTTCTTGTTGCTCGAGCATGGCTCTGGCCAAGACTGAACACGGCCACAGTCATCACCACGACGAGCCACCGCACACACCGCCACACACATCAACTCCAATCCACTCCACTCCTCCAGAAATGGAGAATAGAGAGTCCAGAGCGCTCTGCTCACACACAGCACACAACTCGTGCCCTTCACAAAGGAAATTCTAGTGCCGGAGCCAATACCGTTTCCAAATTGGTGAAAGGAAGCAAGCAGAGTTCCTCCAGTGACGGAGAAAATGTGTGGCAGTATTGCTCCTTTCTCTCTCACGCAAATACACAAATTCGTCATGCATATGCATTCCGCTGGTCGGAGTGATGTACATTATGGTGCTCACATTTTCACATTTTTCGCTCTCTCAGCTTATCGATCACGACGATGACGACGACGACGATAGAGCTTTTTGATACGGCAATGTAATATGTATTTATATTTTCGTGTCATTTGTTCTATTGAGTGAGCTTTCTCTCTCTCTCTCTCTCTTTCTCTTTCCGCTTTCACTAATCAGGAGAAAAAGGAGCATCATATCCTTTTCGTTTCGACTAGCGCACATTATATTCCCTTGTTTCCAAGAACCATACCTCTGTATACTCTCTCTCTCGGTCTGCTAATCATAATCATTTCACTCTGACAGAGAACAGAATTAGTAGACAGGGAGAACAAAGGAATGGTGGCCAATACATCACCATTGTGTCGTCCACCAAGGCCAGCAGTCCATAATGTATGCAGACCCCATCCTCGTCATCTTCATCGCTCAACCATGAAATTGGAAGAGAGAAAGTAAGCAGCACCTGTCTAATTTCCTCTCCTCCTCTGCCTGTCCCTCTGCTGATGTGACACTTGGGAGAAAGTGTGCGAAGTACAGCGTTTGCAGTAATGGGTGCAAAGCGTCATGATGACAATGATGAATTGGTGAGCCGGTTCAGTCGTGTCAACAACAAGCAGACTAATTACGAAACATAGCTGGAAGGCAGGCATGACTTTGTCACACTGCGGAAAATTGCAAATAATTGGCAAGGAACCTGAAGAACTGGACTCTCCAGGAGTGGCGGATGTCGTAAATGTGAACAACGGCACTTCAACTCCGGACAACATGAGAACCTGAGATGACCATCAACTACACAAGAATCGACCAAAGGAGTGGTGCAGGAGTGCATGCGAAAATTGATGAAGGTACAGAAAGCTGACTGCCAAAACGTACAGAGTTGTAAAATGAAATGAAATGTAAAAAAAATGGCATTTTCGTGTGTGATTCCTTGCTCTGTTGTGATTGATGAGGGTGATTAAATATGGCCACAGGAAATGGCTATGGCTACCCAAAAAGGAGAAAGAAGTCGTCGTATTTCTACGAGTGAAATGAGAGTCTTTGTATATGCCGTGCATGAATGGCCACATCTTAACAACGAGAGGAGGGCCGACATTGCTTCGTGAAAACCCATTAAAAAGGGCAACCACTTTTATGGCAGCTTTTGTGTGTTCGTTGCCCTCTTCGCATTCCCACACATCTAGTTGCCAATCTAAGCTCTCATTCTTTACTCGTTGTTAAGTACAAGCATGCTCGAAAACAAAGCACTTCGAAAACATGAAAACTCGAGGTTCTCGTTGTTCAGCGACAAAATCCAAGCTAATTCGCGTCACAATGATATTATCACTGTGTACCGTCAGCGTTTTAGGTGGTCATTAAAATGTCTTTACATTTTACCATCATTTGTGTTATGAAACTTTTGAACCTTCCTCATGATTCATTGCCTTTGGATTAATAGGCTTTCAAACTGTGGCATTCTCAACTTGATTAAACTTACTAAGGAATGTGAAGACACATTATTGAGACAAATCTCAGGATTGTCAACTTCAATTGTACCCGAAGGCACTTAACTTATTTTTGAAGCGAATGAAAAGGGCGGGTTAAGTACCTGGACACGTTGTTCCTGTAGCCGGTCTTTGGTCTGACGCTGTACACGACTTTGGGCAGGCTCGAGAAGACATAGTACGCTGACGTGGACCGAGTGATGCTGGGATGACTCTTTCCGTCTGTGGTCGGACTGGCGTCAACATTTTTGCTAGCGACACCACTACTCACAGCTTTGTTGTTAGACTTGACCCCGACCAATTCGGTCGGCGCTGAGGAGACCTTGTGACTGCATACTTTCTCCGTTTCCACCATGATGATCACAAAACAATCACAACTGTGAGCAAACAACAGTGGATTTCCCTCTAAATTTCCGCACAGAACAAGTTTCCCACTAAAAACTTTACTCCGCTTTCACTTTCACGCTTCCGTCACTTTCAGGATGAAGTAAGCAAACTTCTTTGTTTTCTCCCAAAAATCATGGGTCGACAAACATTGTGGAAGATTGAGAGTTTTCAAACTCTTCCAACTGATCAAGAACCGATGCACAGAGCAACTTTGGCTCAGGTTGTGACGGTGTTCGTGGCGTCCAACAAAATGACTTGAAGAACTCTCTCTCTCTCTCATGAGAGAAAAACAAGTGAAAGTGACCAGCGAGAGATTCTCAAACAATGACGAATAGCGTAATGTTATGCTGTTTTTTGGCGGACAAACGAAGTTTTGATTAGCGTTTATTATGAAGGCGAATGTGTGCGCGAATGGGAATTACGGTATTATGCCAGTTTCGCGTTAGCATTCCTTTCTCATTCTCTGGTGGCTTGTGGTCACGGACACACAAAATTATGTGTTCCTCTCCTCTCTCCCCACGTATGAGCACGTCAAATCTCTGTTTCTCTGAGAAGTTGACTTGTTTCCGTGTACGTACAAGAGAAAGGGGGAAAAGTTAGGCAGCCACACACGAACATCTTTCTTACGGCTTCTTCGCTGTGTGGTCAATAAAGGAACGCGGGACCTTTCTTCAGATGCACTGCGACTCTCGACGAGTAACGACATGGCGAAATGCCCTTTGTTTGTCGATCAAACGATTCAATTTCTGCACCGTTCCCTCATTCCATATATTCCCACATCGTCATCATCCCAAATATGTGAATCCAGTAATATGTGTGCGCGAAGAAACTGGGAGCAAAGCGTGAGCCACGGAACCCATCATCAACTTTTTCCGCTTTCTCAAGAGAAAGTTGACTGCTTCTGCTATGGGTTGTCGTAATAGTTGTGTGAGTAGGTACACACGGCAAGAAAATGCAGAGAAAATGTGAAGCAATCAACTTGTTGCATCATCCACAACGCGAATCAAATGCGGTGACAGTGCTGAGAAACAAGGTTCAACTTTCTTTGGAGAGAAAGCTCAAGTAAATAAATAACCGTGCATAATATTCCCTTTTTTTACTGTGTGCACACGTAACCTTCTCCTCACCTTTCTCTGCTTTTATGGCGGAAAGAGAAATACATGGATTTTCACTTTGCGCTCTCGTATCTCGACTCGCAGACGTGGAGTGTGGTAACGACTCTCTAAAGGCTACAACGCTCTCTTTCCTGAGAAATGCTCATTCTAGTTGTGGATGAAATTAACCCCGCCCCTCTTTGTAACCAAGGTCATTCACACGGCTGAAAAAACAGAAAGGGCAAAAGATTGGGCATCTGAATAAATGGGAGAAGCACAAAAGATTTCCAGAGGTTCCATATCTAAAAAAATGACGAGGACGGAAGATTAAGAGAGAAAGAGTAATACGAGCTTTGCATGACCACTTCGCGTTTACAAAGGATTGTACTTCTCGCTTTTCTCCGATACTCTGATACAGAAAAGATAAAAAAGTACAAGTATTTTAGTGGAGTCATACTATATGAATTACGAGGAGAGGAAAACGAGTCGTGACTCATGAAAATGCATATTTTAAGCCAGGTCAGGTCAGAGTCACGTAGGTGAGAGTGGCTGAAAGTCATTCATCAAAACATGGACATTTATATAATAATGTATATAAGCGCATAACTCTCATCAAACTTGAGTGGTCAAAGTCATAACGATTTTTTCTATATTTATGCATACATCCATAAGGTAAATTGATGAGAAATGCAAAAGTGCAGTCCGGAAACTTTCCACTTTTTCCTTTCTGAACATTTCCTTCCAGGTTTTGTGATCCGTTGCTCTCTCACCACAACAACAATTAGGTATAAAGGAAGACAACATTCAAAACAAAACTTCTCAGCTTGGTTGTTCGTTTTAGACTGTTGTTGCGCAGAGATTGTGTGTTTGAAGCGGAAACTAGATTCTAAATGAGTAACTCGGAAGGCTGGGTGAACTGCCTCCAATTGCACTTTCTAAAAGTAGACATCTTAATAAGATTGTTATGGCACCGGTAGGAATTTATTTTGTCTCCAGGTCTACGACACCGTACCTCTCGTCCATTTCTCTTTGACGAAGCGTCAACAAGCATTATATTACGCGGAAGTAAAAGAAGGGATCGTGCTGACAAAGAACTATTGTTACATATTTTCAAGCCGACGCAAGCGAACTTGTCTGGGGTAACTCAAGCAATCAATCTGTGGGGCATTGAGCGACTTCAGGAATTGGAGTATTTCCTCTCGATTTGCCGCAGTAATAAATGTCAGTTGTCGCGTGAAGTGACGGCTACTGTTGGAGTTGAAGTTGAATAATCATTGGGTCACTCAAGTGGACAAGGGGAACACCTCAGGTGTCGGAATGTGAGAAGTGTCTGGTCAAATTTCATGAGTTGAGAGAGGATCCAGCTGAGTTTTTGAGCGTAACAGCAGAACAAGACGACCACGTCAAGCTGTGTAGAAATCCAAGGGAATTATTCTCTTCGCTATTTTCCATTCTCTTCTGATTCAGCTGAGACTCCACACCTCTGGCCATGTCCAATGTGTTGTTATTCCCAGTTTTGTCTCACCGCTCAAGGTCATCACAGTCAAACCCGGTGACAGCTCGGAAAGGGAGAAAAAACGGTTACGAAAATTTTCCGACAGCAATATCCTGAGTGAACACTGACACCGTCAACAGTGTTCAGTGTGGGTTCAATTACATTTTGGGAAATGTGACAGGAGAAGGAGGTCAGCTCAATTAATCCAGTCGCCCAGTGTTCATCTCGTCTCAGGTTTTGGTGGATGCGGGTTCCTCATTCGGAGGACGTCAGCCCAGATGAATCGAGGTAATACACAACAACGAGGATGATGGCTAAAATGATTGTTCAATAGGGAATATGACAAGTTCAGAGTGTGCCTTCCTCTTATTAATACAGTGATGGGAAGAATAATGCTGTTGAATGTCGATAATTCTCATCACAAGGAGAGACACGACGAGTCAGGATGAGCTGACTGAGAAAATTGCAAAAACTGACTTACTCTGAATGCCGTGCAAACCATATTGCTTCTTATTGATTCACTTATCAAATTCTCATCATAGCTCTCCTCGGTCAAAGTCCACACGAAGCGAGATAATATTATTGTGGTGATTCTCTGGCAATTATGGTGATTTACATACAAACTATATAAACACATACGGAGACTTGTTGTTTGCTCTCATCAATCGAGTCTCTTATCGACGGAGTGGGCGAGGCTTGAGCATAGAAAATTATGTGATATAAGCATCATGGCAAGATATGCTCGTCAGCAGAGGTCTTGTTTGTTGATAAGCTCTCCTATTGGTCGCTTGCCAAGAGGTTGAGGCTCCTGTGTGAGTAAAAAAAGACCTTTGCTGCTTTGATTAAGTAACCACAGCGATTATGAGAACTGTCCTTCTGTCGACGACCTCTTGCCACTTGTAGAATTTTTTGGTTGACAAACTTTTTGGCAGCTCAGAGACAAGGACAGTTTTCAGCTTCAGCAATTTGTGTAAGAATCAATTTGACAGAATTGTCTCTCTTTGGTTCCCTTCACAGCGATCCAAGTGACGAACTGGCGAAGGATTTTGAATAAAGGTGGCGGAACATCTCCTGTCATAATGAATCGCTTGCTCCGTTTCGACGGTCGTGTCGTCGTGGTCACAGGGGCTGGCGGAGGTCTGGGAAAGGCGTACGCACTCCTCTTCGCGGATCGCGGGGCTTCCGTCGTTGTCAACGATTTGGGCGGCTCGCAACATGGTGACGGGAGCAACAAACGGGCGGCGGATGCTGTCGTCGAGGAAATCACTCGCAAAGGTATTCCCATAACAAACTAAATTCATAATAAATGTTAAACATTTATAAAAAAATAATAATAGGTTATCATGTACTGTTGTTAAGGTGGGAAAGCGGTTCCCAATTACGACTCAGTGACAGACGGAGAGAATATTATCAAGACAGCGGTGAGCAACTTTGGACGAGTCGACATTCTCATCAACAACGCCGGCATTCTTCGCGACAAGAGCTTCATCAAGATGGAGCAGAACGACTGGGACCTCATCAACCAGGTACACGTTCTCGGCGCCTTCAAAACGACGAAGGCGGCTTGGGAGCACTTCCGCAAGCAGAACTACGGCAGGATCATCAACACGTCGTCGGTGGCCGGGCTCCTTGGTAACTTTGGCCAGGCCAACTACTCGACGGCAAAGGCGGGCCTTGTCGGACTCTCGAACACATTGTCCAAGGAAGGCGCTCGTTACAATATTCACACAAACACGATTGTTCCGATGGCAGGGTCGAGGCTCACCGAAAATATTCTTCCCCCTGAGCTTCATTCCTCCCTCAAACCAGAGCTCATCGCCCCTGTCGTAGCTTGGCTTTGCCATGAGGACTGTGAAGAAAATGGGACCATTGTTGAGGCTGCTGCAGGATTTGCTGCTAAATGTAAGATATGGTAATAGTTGAAGTAAATTATTGTGTCTTGGAATTTGTTGACAACAATGCCTTTCATGCTCTTTTTGTGATGCGTATAATAAAACAGATCGGTGGCAGCGATCCGGAGGAGCCATATTGAGATCCAGTCTCAAGGACGACGTCACAATCGAGGCTGTCCGGGAGAAGTGGTCGCAACTCGTCGACTTCACGAACAGTGACAACCCCACAGCCCCTGAGGAAGGGATGGGAATTTTAATGGACGCCTTGAGACTCCAGGAGAAGGGGCTCGGAAATATGGACAACGTGACGAGGCTCAACTTGCACGAGGTCACGTTTCCAGAGATCAAGCAAAAGTACACCGTGAACGACGCTATTCTCTACTCGTTGGGCTGTGAGTGGTTGCCTAATTTAAAAAAAGAAGAAGAATTGTTTCGCGTACACAATTCATTTTTGATGATGATGTATGACAGTGGGAACAAAGCTGACGGATCCGCAGGGGATGAACTATTTGTACGAGAATGCGGAAGACTTCCGTGTGCTTCCCACGTTTCCCGTGGTGCCAGCGATGCAGTGCATGTTCAACTCCCTCAGCATTCCCAGCCTGAACGTCGACATGACGCAGATCCTTCACGGTGAACAGTATATCGAGCTCCTCCGACCAATGAAGCCTACCGCCGAGATCACTCTGAAGACAGAGATCGTCGACGTGTTGGACAAGATTTCTGGCTGCGTGTACATCATCAAAGTGGCCGGGGAAGATGAGCAGGGCCCGGTGTTCAACACGGAGTGGTCCGCTTTCGAAGTGGGGGCTGGAAAGTTTGGAGGGAAGAGGGACACGCAGAAGTCGATCACAAGACCCGTCACCCCACCGAAACGGAACCCGGACGCGGTGCTTGAGTTTCAAACGGACCTTAACCAGGCAGCGTTGTACCGCTTGAGTGGAGATGCGAACCCCCTCCACATTGATCCTGGTTTTGCTCAAATGGGAGGCTTCTCGAAGCCTATTCTCCACGGGCTTTGCTCCTTCGGCATCTCCGTGAGGCTCATTCTCAACGAGTACGCGAACGGAGATCCGAAGCTGTTCCGCGCTGTTAAGGCCCGCTTCTCGAAGCCCGTGTATCCCGGGGAGACGCTCCAGGTGTCCACCTGGAAGGAGGGCAACAACCGTATACCCTTCGAGGTCAAGGTCAAGGAGACTGGACAAACTGTCATTTCCGGTAGCATAAATATAAATACGTAAAATATGTGCGTGATATAAATTATGTCACAAGAGACTCATCTCTGTATGATTTTACAGGAGGATACGTCGATCTTATTGATACCAAGTCAAAACTTTAGAGATCACCCTGACAGGATGAACCCAAAGAATACTTCATCAACATTGATACACAAATAAATGCCGATATTAAATGAAAACATGGTGTATATAATTTTATCAAAATCATGACGTGCAAAGTGGTGAGAGAGAATAAGGGAGAGGTCTACGAACTCAAATCAGACTCTCTCCGCCTCGTTTTCTCTTTTTTCGTCTTCCACTAGGCTTTTTGACCAATTTTAATATGTGAATTACCGACAAGCTGTGATGATGATTCGACTTTGTTAATGTAGACGTAGAAATAAATAAACGCTGTAAAAAATGGAAATACTCATATCTCCGTGTGAAGAAACGCTCTAGACGTAATATCATCATCATCATCAGATGGACAGCTTTACTCATTTCAAAATAACACCATCATCTCCCTCTCCGGTTTGCAGCATTGAGACCTTACACAGTCGTCAGTAGTCGAACAAAGTCATAATTAATAATTATACTCACATTAATCAATCATTATCCTAACAAATCATATTATTATTACATACATTTTTAGTATCAGAGTTCACAAAAGAAAAAAAAGACGCCCTCACATTTTCTCACGCAATTAATCCATCAATCACTCCTCATTTGAAGCTATTTGCCACAGACACAAGCGTCATCATCAGAATCTCAAAAAAATGTTGATGTATATTCAAAAAATATGATTCCCCATAAAACAAAGAGACACGCAGAAAAACAAACAGAACCACTTTCACGCACATTCCTCATCGACATCTCCACTCTCACTGACTTGCGCTAACTGTTACTGTTCACTCTCCGCTACAACAACAAAGAATCTGACTGAAAAAATTACCTAGTAATATGCACTCATTTTGTTTCTTCCTGGCTTCATCGTCACCTCACTCCAGACCGAATATTATTATCAATTATCCTGGTGTTTTGTATTGACGTTGTTTGGTGATGGTGGAAAAGTGGAGGAGGTTACTTAAGTTTCTTGGCGCTGAGAACGGCTTCGTACTTGGACTTGCTCTGGTGCCACAACATAAATGGAATGAAGAGTGGAGGCAGTGACATGATGGCGAAAGCGGCCCAGTCAAGCTACACAAACAATACATACAACATTGAAGCGTCACTATCATAATATGTCAAAATAGTAATAAAATACTTCGAAATAGTGGAAACGAGGGAGTCCCACTCACGAGATGTGGAGAGAAGCGCTTGTCGAATTCCCTGAAAGGAGCAATGTAGCCCTCACCAGGCTCACTGGAGAATCCTTGCAGAACCTGAACAAGAAGAGAATCAATTATTTTACTGGAACCGTTTAATTTTGCTGACAGTAGGGCGACTACGGATGGTTCCATGACGGGAGCACTTACCTCCTTGGAGTCGTCGCCAGAAGCATAAGAGACTTGAGCTGCGGTGAAGTTGTAATAGCCAAACTTAAGTGGCTTCACGACCACCGTGTGGGTGACATTCGCGGACGGCGGGATCCTGCCCAAGTTCGTCTCAGTCTGACCTCCCACCACCTTGAAGTCGGGGCCGAAGGAGGCATCCTTCAGGACGACGTTCGTCGCCGTGACAGAACCAACGTTGAAGATACTGTACTTGATCACGACGTCCATGTTCTCCACGACGTACTTGTTGAGCAGCTGCTTCGACACAAGCAGGTGGGCAGGATCTTCCCCGGTGGTGCCCGAGTTGAGGGTGCCAGGAGCAGCATTGTCCCCACTCACAGCGATGCACATCAGTGCGATCAGCACAGCTGTCGCACAACTTTGACCACCGGCTGTCCACGTCATTTTTTTTGTCTCCTCTGCAAATCATAATTAACACAAAATTATTACAATTTCCAATGCCCAATGCAAATAATTCACCGTAATTAGATAAACTGAATAGAAACCTGTGGAATGGTCTTCGAAAACGGTATGTCGCGAGGAAGAGAGAAAAAAGTTGCGAGTTTGTCGTATGCCTCCGGCTTTCCTAGTGTCCTGTCCGACATGAATTGAAAGGTAGAAGTGGAAAAAGCTTTGCCGACCTACAAGATGCCATAAAATTACAGACTTTTGAGTTTGAGAGTTGAGAAATGCTCACCACATCTCGGCCTCTCTCACCATTGAGGGCCTGCACCATGCCGACTCCATGCACCAAACATTGGGCACCTTCCGGTCCTATCCTTGCTATGTTAACTGCTCGCAATATGGACAGGATGACCTCACTTGAGGCTGTTCACTTGGTGGAAATACACGTTGTGCTCCGTTGAGTTGGATGAGACTTGCCAGCGAAGCAGACGACCTCAACACATCATCACTTTTTCTTTCCACCACCTCAGCCACCAACTTCAATTCTCACAAACTCATCATCAACATCCCGATAAATGCTTCATGAAACGATGGTCCTTTCCAAAAAAAATCATTTAACCGTATTTACATCACCTTCTTTCTGTGGAAAATACGGTTGTTTCCTGGAACCGAGCATAATTTCCACCGATTGTTAAAAAAATTATTTGGAACGTCTTTCATCTAGTGTCTAGCTTAATGAATTTGTGATCGCTTGTTTGAGCATTCTGGATTTTCCCCCGTGTTGACAGAGTGGAAAGGGATGGTTTCTCCGGATTTACTGTCATTTCTAATTTCGTATAATGTTGCTTCCCTGCTTTCTCAATTTATGGCACGATTCATTGTCAATTGTTTCTCTCTGCTGCACTAACGTGATTTTGTGGGAGAAGGAACGAACGGTGGTTTGGTGACGGTGGCGAACACGTGGCGATGCGCTGGCATTGGCAGCTCGTCTGAGTCACGTGGGCCGTGTGTGTGATTTGGGCGCCATCACAGGCACACACTCTCTCAGGACAAAAATAAACATTCTTCCTTCGGCTCTTTTTCCCTTTGTCAATTGCACCGACAACCCTATGATTTGATGAGCAGGACAAGAGCTTGGAATTGTCAATTTTGTATTTTTTGTGAGTATTTGAGAGGTTTGACAAATTCTTTTTTTGTGAGATAGGTCACTCACCGACGTCGTCATGGCTACCCGTCGCTTTAGCGCGTTGTTACTCCAACGAGCTTGTAACGGTCGCTCCCCATTTGCAGTTGTGGGTGGGATGAGTGGTCCGCAACCAGTGCTGATGACGACTCCTTTTTGTCGCCAGTTTGAAACCGGGCAGTCAAAGTGGCAGGAGCCTGCGGCTTCTCAGCCAAACACGCAGCTTCACTCGGCGCAGAGCAGGATGGAGAAGAGTGAGTTGCATTTGAGTTGTAATTAACCGAGACACAATATTAATTGATGATTGCTCATTTCTAAGTTTGATGTCTTTCTGCAGCTGTGAATCAAGTGTCTCTCATGGGTCGAGTTGGTGGAGACCCCCAAAAGCGAGGTACGGCAGATCACCCCGTAGTCGTCTTTTCGTTGGCCACTCATTCCAACTACAACTATCAAACTGGTAAGCAGCAATTCATTCTGAGTCAGTTTTTAGTGTGGCACGTCATCGTCATGCCTAATCATGAGATTTTCATGTTGCGGATTGGTGTAATGATTGTTATTTTGTTGTATGATTGAAGGTGGGATTCTTCAGAAGACGGATTGGCATCGCGTGTGCGTGTTCAAGCCGTACTTGCGCGACAACGTGTACAAGTACATGGGCAAAGGGCAGCGGGTCTACGTCACCGGGCGAATCTCATACGGAGAGGTGAAGGACGAGCACGGCAACCCCCACACCACCACGAGCATCATCGCGGATGACGTCATCTTCGTCTCGAACACTCCCAACAACAAGTCTCCAGTTGAGGAGGACGAGTAGGTCGTCTCCAGTCGCCATCACGAAACTCTGCGTACCTTTTTGTACTTGAATGTGTGTATGCGATGTGATCTCTCTTTATATGCTTTTCTCGTTTTAAGTTGTGGAGTCAGTCATTACTCATCCTCTTTTGGTTTTCTAGAGTATATACATAGCAATCATATTTTTACTTGTAAAATTACGGTAGTCTTTTACTTGTAGAGCAGTCATTTAAGTAAATAGGTTACGGCTGAGTTTTTGTTAGTGGGAACCGATTAAAAATATTGATGCCTAAGTGTAAAACTGTTGAACCAGGTTTGTGTTTATAGTGTAGCGTTTATTTTTATTGGAGGTATTCATTTCATCTTTCCTTTACTTTTTCCGTATCTCTTGTTTTTTTTGTTTCTCTCCGTTGTTTTTTTAAATGACGTGAGTTTTGTACAATGTAATCATAGTATTTAGTAATAATCTTTAGTTTTTTTCCGTGTGCAATGTCTGATCTATCCCTGGCTTTTAATATACCATCCTCGTTACATTAGTACTTTGAAAGAAATTCTCTGGAGAATTGTTATCATCATCTTCATACAATATAGCACAGTATTTGGCGATGTTATTTATCCCTTTTCTTTTCTGTTTTTTTAGCATCATATTTTGGTGGTCGAGTTCAGATCAAATTCAATTGTTTAAAATAACCTTGTTTGACATGTCTCAAGATTTCATGATGCATGGTAACATGTACTCAATATTTTACATTTTTCATTTCTGAACAAGCCATTCCTTGGTACATGATACCTTATACAAATTTACATTATGTTACACAATTGAATTGCTTGTAAATATAAATATTTACAAGCGGGCCATTTTGCCCGTTGTGAAGAAGAGTGAACGCAAAATTTTTACATTATTTGGTGCTAATTAATCATAATAGAATGTCGTATATTCTAAGAGTCCACTTACGAAGCAACAAATGGGCATGTAGTACAAATCGGATTGTTTTGTATCGTCACCTCGGGTCAAGTTTAATTGAAGATCTTTTAGTTGATAATACTTGCTCCGCGTATTCCCACCTTTTCAAAATTTTATCTAAAATTAGGTCGTGGTGTGTACAATATTTAGACAAGTTGTACGATTTCTCATATTTAAGCAGTTGGTGTGTTGGGCAAGTCCTGAGATTGCCGTCAAATTAAAAAGAAGGCATCTCAAACTCCCTTTCCGTCATTTCTGTACAGTTCTAACAATTGAAATGACAAGTAGACCCCTCAACAAAGTCTGATGGTTGTCTTCGGTAATTTGACATAGAGAGCAGGAAAATGGGTATTTAACGGCGATTGTAGAACGTGTGTAACGGTCACATATGAACGCAGCGGTGGTTTTTCAATAAAAAGTTTTGTTGGGGCAGGCTGAAACATTAATTAATTTTAAATACGCTCCTAACAATTAGAGCATTGGGTGCGCTGTATATTATGTAATAATGGATATTGAAAATTGGTCTAAGGAATGTTTCATTGTCCGCTGCCGCAAGTAACGTCGTCATGGTGACTTTGTTCTACTATAGGCAAACAGCGCAAGGGCCAGTTTTCATAAAGTCGGTTAAATCCACAACTTTGCACAAGAAAAAAAGACAGAGAACGATGATTAGTAGGAAAAAATGATAATGCATTTATTTTTGTATATTATCTTCATCATCATCATCATGTTCATCATCAAAAACCGTAGTTATTCGCTTTAAATTAGACAACTGGTCTCGCCCAACATACCAATCATTCCAAACAAAACGTACTGTTACTAGGTGTGCTGCTTTTGTCCCTCTTCTTCTCTCGTCGTCACATGAAAAGGGATTTGGAAATGGAAACAAAACCGGAAAGCTTTTCTACCAAAATTCATAAGAGACACAATATTATTATGTCTATGAGGAAAAATCATGGTCTCTCGCTCTCTTGAAGGATTCGAAGAAAGAAAGCAAATACACTTGACAAATTTCTTCCCATAATTTCATATATTCATATAATCGACAAGATATACAATGTTACGTAATGTATGACACTTGTATAGACACACTACTGGTCAACAGAAGAGAGGAGAAAATTAAAAACTTTCCTTGATCGCAAAAACAAAAAAAAATGACGACTTTTGCAACCTTTCCATTGTCTTGGAGCTTTTTCATACACGGAGCACACACACACCTTTCTCTGCTTCTCAAATAAATGCACACGTACACGTCGTCTTTGTCTGAATGTAATATCGTCAAAGAAAAAAAAATGAACGCGTCTCTCTCTGTGTGTCTATGTTTTAAAAGATGACGACAACCGATATTTGGACGACTCCGGTCTCCCCTTACATTATTATTCCCGTCGAACACAATACTTCTAATTATTGGATACGATTCCCTACCCGAAACAACAAAACCATACGCTGAATAATCACAAAGTAGAGGTATTTTAATTGTTATTATGACGCGTTATTATGCTTTCCGTTGTCTGAGAGACGTGTGAGCGAGAGAGACAGAGAGGTGAAAATAATATAAAAAATCGACACAAAAAAGCGATTGGTAAGTAGTGTGTGTGTGTGGTACATTCACAATAATCGTAATGCATAATAATAATATTTTTGTCTATATATATTGTATAATACTAGATAAAAGCACTGATGATAACTGAGTTGTTTTTTTTCTGTTGATCCATGTTTTCAACTTGGTTTTTCTTCTTTTGGTGGTCCATACTTTCTCCGTTTGTTGAACGTCGCTTTCTCAACGTACGCATAAATTGTATCTACAGGAGCAGCGTGGTTAGCTTGTTTTTTTTTGCTGTTGAAATTGTGTACTCTAAAAATCCTTCCTCAAGGCGTCCTCATACACGCAACACACAAAGACTACTCCTAGAGAAAGTTGTCGTAATATTGTAGTTGAAACTCTAATTGAAAACGCATCATCTCCTGCTGAGCACTCACTCTGTACCCAATAAAACCGCAAGTTACCATAAAGAATAATAGCAAAAAAGCAGCAGTGATCTTGTTTGCCTCTAAAAAATAATGAACCTTTTTAAAATGGACACACGCACACACAAAACTGCTCTTGCCGCAGAAAAAACTGTTCCACCCGAAAAAAAAGTTTGAATAGGTTCAAAAGGAAATCAATGATAATCAACTAATGACTTCTTTTTCTCTGGGAGGAACACAAACCCGAAGACAAATTTCTGGTGTGTCTGACAAAACAATTGTCAAATTTTGGGTGACCACTTGCTTTTCGGAGGTGTCCAGTACGGTTGTGTCGTAGTAACAAGCTAGACACAAGTACCACGTCATGTAGCAGTACATATCATATCCCTCAAAATAATTTAAAACATTTTTACATCCAAGTATCCTAACATAATTAAATAATCATAATAACATGTCTATATTTACGAGTGTACATATTACAAGATTTTCTCACAAACATAGTTGTAACTTAAGTCTATACATTACTCATTATCATTATTTATTATTATCATATAACATTGTATTACCTGCTCTGTCTTAATTAGTTTCCTTTTCACATATATATAATATTCTCATCATGCAGTTACATACATAATGTGGGTGTATTCATAATTTATTACGTATTTCATTATCATAGTAAATACCTATCAATTATGCATAATATATATATATATATTATTTTTAGCATCGTCATTGTTGTTGTGTGTTTGTCATTCTGATCTCCCGCACTCTCATTATTTTCTTCTTCGTCTCTTCTCCTCTCCTCCATTCATGTCTCCTAATTTTTTTTTCTGCTCTAGTCAAAATTGGCCATATTTTTGATTACCTAATATTTTATGAGAGAAGAGTCAATTAGTATTAATAATGGCGTCCTACACTTTGTTTCCTGTTTTTAGTACTCCCTCTTCGTCTCTCTCTGTCTTAATTAGCAATTACATTTTAATTATTCTCAGCAATCCATGCTTAACCTAGTTTTTATGCTTGCTTTTGAATTAGAGGTAAAATGTGTTGTCAATTCTCTTTCCCCTTAATTTTCCGAGTCGTCGTCATTTAAAAAAACGCTCGTCTGCGCTCTCTGCCTGCGTTTTTGCTATTCTTATGCTGATGATGAGTTGGAGATGAATGAGAGGTGAGATGAGGTGATGAGGTGAGTTTGTGGCTGGTGATGTGGATTCTGGTTTCTTTTGTCATTACTACGCTAGAGAAACACGGAAGAAACTGTGTGTTGACGTTAGTGTTCATAAACTATTGGGGCCCACAGACGTGGAACTATTGCTATGCACTAAACTCAGCATGCTTCCTGACTTGGCATCGTCTTCGTGGTACACGTCATGTGAAGACGGCTCCGTTAAAGCCAATGCACTGGAGAGCAAAAGTAGAAAATAGTCACATGGGAAATAGTCATGAATTAATAGGATGAATGGACATTTTGCTACACATATTCGAGTCACAGTGGCCGTACCTGAATCCACGTCGTGTGGACTCCTCGTCAAACTGCTCGAGTTCCCTCATCTGGCGCTCTTGGAGAAGTCGGATGCGTTCTGCGCGTTCGCTTGCGAACTGCTGAAGTTCCTCTCTCATCTACCGGTAGCGAAATGAAAAATTATTGTTAGAAACCACAACTGGAGATGTGAGAAATGCTTGCCATGATTTGGTGATCTCACCTTTTGCTCCAGAAGGTTTCGTCGAACAGCGACCCTCTCCGCGAGCTCGCGCCGTTCTCGGTCCCGTTGAGCTTCTGCTTGCATTTTATTTTTCGACTGATATGCTATCAATATCTCCAGCTCACGCTCGAGCTTCTCCTTCAGCTGTTGAACTTCCACTTCCTGAGACTCGTCCAGCCGAATCTACAAGAATAATGGTCCAAACACAACAACATTATCCTCTGAAAGAGGCCGAGGTTGAGACAAATTTATGGGACTGACCAATGATTCAACCAAACATTCGGATCAGACTCGTCCTCGTCAAGATATTAAAACCGGTGGTTATAATTTCATATTTTTTTTTACTTCGCGCAGCAGATCCTGCTCCAGCTGGTGGTAAGCGAGCAGTTTCCTCCTGCGGAACTTTCTCACTTCCAAATCCAGATAATCCTTATGATTCCTAATCATTCGTTGCTCTTCTTGCTGCTCTTGTTGCTTCAAGCTATCTTTCTGACTCCTGCAAGCAAAACAAACATGCTTCCTTATTAATAAATTCTTTCCAGGATCTCTGCGATCGATGGAAGGGAATAATAAAAGGAGGCTTACTGAAGTGTAGCTTCCCGCTGCCGTTTGGGCGTGGACTCGTCCTGACTGAGCTCACGCTTCCACCTCTCCTTGTTCTGCTTGTATTCTTTTCGCTTGTGGAGCTCAAAGTTTTTCCGCTCCTGCTCCTGCCGAGCGACAATCTCCTTCGTGAGCCGCTTCTCCGCACTCTGGTTCTGCTTGATCTTGCGGTCGAGCTCCTGTTGGTGACGCGCCTGCAGCTTCTCGAGCTCTTTGGAGAACTGCTGCAAGAGGTTCTCGTACTCCGAGTCCAACATCTTGCGATGCGCCTCCATTTCCAACCGACACTTCTCCTCGAGCTTGACGAGCGCACTTTGGTGCTCTCGCCGCATCCGCTTGTAGCCGCTCATCTGCTCGTACATATCTTCCTGCATGTGCTCCTTCTGCTGCTTCGTCACGATCGACGTCGTTCGGATCGTCGCGAAGTTGTTCGGGAGGCGCTCCACAGACGCAAACGACGAGTTTGAGGCCTGCACACAAACAAGGACAACATCAAATCATCGTACACGTAGAACCGGGTGACACGTTCTTCAGTGGCCTGGTGGAAATAAAGTGTCATTATTAGTAATGACGTGTGTTTGCTTACAATGGAAGCGCGAGTTCTTGGCCTGACGGAAGGCGGTGAAAAGTGGTGGTAGTTGGCGTGATGGTCATCAGGGTCATGAATGGGTGGGATCGAGTTCGTCGACGATGACTGGGAAGAGGCGGACACCCCGACTGACTGTACACTCCTCTCTGACGTTATGCTATTGCTTTTGCTACTGTCTCCTCCGGTCACCTCATCCAAGCCCACTGGAAAGTCCACACAATGACCAACAGCCAAAATTAGACAATGATCAGACATTTTTCTCTGGACAAATAGAGAGAATGAAAATTGTTGTAAATATTGTACAATGATAGCTCCGCTCACCGTCCGGGTCACCGAGGGTCGAATCCGTCTCGCAGGCATCCGCCATGAGGATCTTCTTCATTTTGCGGTAGTTGAGGTTGTCGAGCTCTCGGACGGCTGCTTTGGTCCGGCTGATGAGCTCGAGGAGGACGTTAGGGGCCCTCGCCCTCGACACGAACTGGTGGCACAACAGCTGCTTCGAGGTGGGCCTCTCGAAAGGGTTCTTGCGGAGGCATGCGTCGACAAACTTGCGGAACGTGTCGGACCAGATGCCAGAAGGCTGCAGCGTGGGGCTATCATTCTGCGCTATGTGGTACAAGGCACTCATCGCGTTCATATTGAAGTAGGGCGGCTTCCGCTCCGCCAGCTCGACGCACGTGATGCCCAGCGACCAGACGTCCACTTTGCCGTCGTACTGGCC
>JAHZMW010003330.1:0-94356 GCA_027743745.1 Alloscopus bannaensis
CCGGTCAACAGTGGTCCGCCAAGAGAAGAGCTGCGTCGTGGATCACGCAGAAGAGTTCAGGAAACAGTATGTTAATTTTATAATGGCATTACAATTTTGGAACTGTGCTTTAAAACGCAAACTAGAGTCTGAGCAGAATTTGTCATAATTTAATTACTGGTAAAAACGACCGTTAATAATTCTTTGTTATAGTCTCGGAATAAGCAAAGTCGAGGATCGCTCTTCTAATGAGCAATTCAACTGGACAGAGTCGAAAGCAAGTTATCGGAACGACTCTTTTCACGTTCACCGTGGGATTCCACCTCATCATGGTGCAAATTCCAGGAGAGGATTCGGAAGGAGCTCGGATGGCTCATTTTATACGTCGTAATCAAA
The DNA here is from genome assembly GCA_027743745.1 of Alloscopus bannaensis. NCBI lineage: Eukaryota > Metazoa > Arthropoda > Collembola > Entomobryomorpha > Entomobryidae > Alloscopus > Alloscopus bannaensis. The sequence continues at coordinate 376 of JAHZMW010003330.1, forward strand.
CAAACGTAAACGAATAGGAAAATTTGACATTAGCATTGATGCAGAGTAAGTTGTAGTTGAAGTAAGATTTTGGTTTTTCTTTAAAAATCAAATGCGTTGCAGAAGGTTATATATTAAATGGCACTAAATTGAATTGCATTGCTGTGCTTGGTTGTCTTTTAAGCTATTTAACAAATACAAGCAAGAATCACTATATATTATCAATTGCTTACCGGAATAAACTTTGGTTCTCTGTAAATCTTAAGAAATTTGCTGCAGTCTCGAAGTCCCGAAGCAAATGCGGTGCTTGGCTGAAGTGACCAAAAGCTTGCTAGTTAATTTCCAACTTTTCCTGCATAGATATTCTTCAGTCATTCAACTGCAAATCAATAGTCATCGAGTTTATGCATGGTGTTTTTATGGAAAAAGTCATTTCTCGAGGTACTCCATAAAATTGCTCTGGAACGACGATTTCCGGTGTATTTGTGTGAGCAAGCTTCTCACTTCTCGTGACCGCATTTTGGTGCCTAATTAGATCGAGATTGGGCTTGCTTCCTATTAGATGTGTATTCTCAGTTTATATGCGAAGAAACCATTTATTCTGAATGCCAATATTGTTATTGAATTCGCTCTGCATTGATTTTCCTCTGTTGGTGGCAACAGTATAAGCTTTGATTTACAACGACGCGTAAAGACAGAAAATGACGTAATTTAAGATTTGGTAAACTCGATGTCAACAGCAAATTTAAGTGTGAACTTTTTTATTCCTAGTAATCACTAATCGCAATAAATTCCACTGGAATGATAAAAAGTATTTAGAGTGAGATGTATCCGGATTAAAGGCGAACAAAGCTGAAACATAATTTACGTTGTTTTTTAAATACAAAAGGGATAATATGATTAACACGTACATGTAACAAAGAGTAATGTGAATTCATTTTTGTGTCTCTCGGAGACGCCTACCATAGTTGCAACGACAAAGATATAGCAGTAATACTATTAATACTATGTACCTCTACCACTAAATGTTCACATGGTAACACGTAAATACAAGCTACTACAAATAGATCAATACCGGAAGAAAAAACACTATGTACATCATACATATTTTACAAAAAACAAGATCATTTTTATTGGTTTTTTATATCTATCAGTGAGAAAAACCCAACTCTAATGTATTCATTTTTGTCGACCATCAAATCTAACTTCCGAACCTCTGCTTATGTTTCATAACCTGTCAAACCCCTTCCAATCCCTTGCTTTTCAGCAGATTAAATTAACATCACTCAGTTTCACACTAACTCTCTACGAATCAACACAGTAATCGCATCACTGTCCAAAGCACAAGTGAGACAGATTTTGTCGACAACAAAAATGCAGCGCAGATACAGCATTGTAACGAACAAACAAAGAGGATTCCAAATTTTAAATGGAGTGAGAACATTTTTTTTCTTGCTTACTAACAACTCACTCGAGTCGTTTGAAATAGCTTTCTTTTGATTCTTAACGATTGGTTCACGCCCAAGCTCAAAAAAATAACGTGAACCACAACTGTAGAGAGGCTAGTCAGTATTTAACAATATATATGAAAAAGATTGATTATAGTTATAAGTTACAATTCCGAAACCGAAGTGCTAAGCTTCATTATTTGAACTAGTGATGGATTTTGTTTTTCGTCCAACGCAGACCACAGATTCAGTGTACGATACATTTGCATATTATGTGTACATTTACGTAAAAAGTTAAAATTTAACATATTTTCAATAGAAAATCGTAACTTTGATAACACAAATTGCACATTTGTTATTTTGAATTATAATTGTGAAAAGGATTCCTTACAGATTTAAGTATGAGAATAAATATAATAAAATTGACCGATCAACGAATCTAGTCGATAACACTGTACACTTCACAAATAAACCAAAGTATAATAATTATACGCTGTTTCACGCGTGGCTAAATAGAAACGTCGAGTGGGGCCATACATTTTATCTGCGGTGATATTTCCGATCCCTGCTGTCTCGCTCGCGGTCACGATCCCTGTCCCGACGGTCACTGTTTCTGCGAAGAAAGTCGCTCACGGACTTCTCGTACTGTAAAAGAAATCAATCTATTACAAACCTACAATACTGCACACAGTTATTTACATAAAAACACAACATTGCCTGATTGATCGTATCGTAAGGAGTGTTTATAATATCCGTTCAATAATGAATCGTTTACGTATATTGTTCAAAAAATACATCGTTACAGTTACAATAATTCTCAATTAAAAAGTCGCATTGTAGCAGGACGAAGAAAAGACCCATCTGGCACTGAAAGTTTCATTTTGGAATTCTACGGAAAAGTATAAGTCAAAGCATAAAACGAGATAGTAAAACCATTGCTCCTACCGGACTCGAGGCCCGCATGTCTGAAAGGGAACTCCTAGCAGTGCTAGGGAAATCCGGAAGTGGTGGTCCGTCATAGTACCTAGGTGGAGGTGGTAGTGAATCGAATGGTGGCTGCACACACAAAAAGAGTTTTTAGTTACAAGAGTTGGCATCCGAGCTGTTGCCGTGAATGCCCGCTTGTGCTGACTGCACTTTAAACTGACGCCGGCCTCCGCAGCCGACATTTGAAGTTATAAATGAGGAAAACGCCAGAAAAGAGAAAGAGTAAAATTCCTCCTTCTGTTACTTACTGGAGGAGGATAAGGCAAGGGAGCCATTGGAGGAGGGCGATGATGGTAATCCCTTGCTGCATAGTCCATGTAACTCTGTGATGTCCCCTGCGAAAACAACCACTCTTCCAATTTGTACTTAATATAAAATATGACGAATTCTAATTAGCTAATATAAGCTGTGAGGCACCATGCTGGCACAGATGACCAGCTTTGACGTAAGTTTTAGAAGCACTTATAACCAGCTCCTGTAGAGTAAATTAAAATCATACTGAAATTTTAGCCTACCTTGCGAATTGCTGTTGTTGCCCGATCCCGATAACGCTGCGGAGAAGGCATTTCTGGACTTCGCTCTGCATACATGCTTGGTTTGTAAAAATCGTAGCTCACTACAACAACAATAAATTTAATCTAATTACTGCAAAGAAAAGATAATCAGTACAGAACTGCGCAAAATGGTTAGATTGCATTACCTCTTGGACGCTTAGCTCGTTGTCCATAGTCTTCCTCAGTGGGATAGCGGCGTCGAGTGCCCCTAGATTAAACAAACTCAAAATGAACTCATCTCCCCGTGAATTTGCATGGCATCTTTGGAAGGTCGTATGTTAGAGATTACCGAAAGATGTAAAGAAAGTCGATGTGATACCGAGATACTCATATCACTTCAGACTTACCACAAAACGTGAAATACCTGTCATACAGATGAATATATGCAATGCAAACTGCTATTTTGTCTGCGAGAGTTCGTTCGTATGGTTTCAACAAGAATGTTGACGACGGTTGTTGATGACTCGGTCAAACTCAACAAGACTGTTTCAAAAAACAAATGTCGTGTCATCTCGCCACGTGAGTGAAAAGAAATAAAACACTAACCTACATGCTGAAGGCGCGTGTGTCAGCAGCTTCGAACGAAGCACACGATTTTTGCTCTCATGCCACGAAAAATTTTTACTCCCACGCCGCGCATACGTTCTGCGTGGTGTGAATGCCCTTTTTGTGTCAACAAGGTTCTCTATTGAAATGTTCATGAATGCGATAGTGACTGACGTCGACGAGAGGGCAGAGGTGAGGGAACGTTCTACAAGCATAATTATACTCAATCACATATCACTCAGAGAAATGTCACGAACGGACAAACAACAACCCTGGGCGCCCAGAAACCAAATTCTTTCTCTTGGTCTGCACCACAAACAGAGTTCTGAAGGAAGAAGTCGACGCATATTCCTATCCTGCTTGCATAGTATTCTCAACGTCCAAAAGGGCCAAATAAGAAGGGATTTTTTAAATAAAAAACCCGTACGAACGCACGTAGCCCTTCGCCTTCCGTCAAACCAACAGAGACAGATCACACACCAAATCGGGGAGCGATACAAACCGGCGAGTTCAATCAGAAACACTTTTTCACTAGTCAACAAGTGCTAACAAGCCAAGGTAATGAATCATTCTCGTTTTCGCGTTTTGCGGCTAAGCCCATTACGGAAACAGAACAAGTCCGTGTAAAAAAGTTCATTTGCACGCACTGATCTGATGCGATTCTTAATAAGAGTCCACTGTTATACCTCCCATAGTCGAAGACGCGTGAATTACGGTACAACTGAGGGAACCGTGGTCTTGGGTCCCGACGATCTTTCACGCCGATGCCGCGTCCTCGCACACCTGCAGACACAATTCCACTTGAACCAAGCGGCGCGATGATTTTCGAGTGGCTGACTCTTTTCGACGCATCTTTGCTTCGCTTTAAAATGATGCCCCAATCACTCTTCGAATCCGTTGGAAACAAACGACACAATTCCGACGCGACGTGAGGTTCGATTTCCTAAAAAAAGGCAGGAGTCACAATTAGCCACTGATGTTCTCCCGACAATTCCTCACACGGTTGTACAACATTTGTCAAGTACTTGTCCATCTCGTCCAATTTTCACTGGCTTGCCCTCGTTCCACGGGTTGAAAAGGTGCTGAGTTTTGTTGAAAGATAGGTCGTTCCTACGAAGTAGAATGAGTTTTTACTACAGTAACTATCTACTGACTCTCACACTTCAAGTTCACAACAACGTCTTCTCTTGTAATTGCCAACCTTGAAATCCAATCAATACTGAAAACGCCTCCAAGTGCGCGCTGGCTCAATCCAGCCGGCAGAATCCAGTTGACTTGAGGTCCTCCGCGTTGCGACTCTGATGCAAGTCGTGCAAAGCCAGAATACTTGCCGCTCTCCTTAACGGAAAATATGAGAATAACGTTTCGGGTCTCCTTGAACGCCTGATTTAACTTCGAGTCATTTCCGGGTGGCGTAGACCAAACGCCTTTCGACTTCGACAAGTCGACGTTTTCTGCATTGTTGCTTTTCATCAAGAAAAATCGCGCGTCCCGTAAGATGTAGTTTAGCCGGGTCACATATTCTGAGAAAATGATTTGGAAATATGTAATCAACCACTCATTACACCCTCTTCCAGTATCCTTAAAATGACAGTAATTTACCTCGTTTTATTTGTTTCGGGTCACCTGAAAGAAAAAAAAACAGCACGAAACGTTAAAAAAAATTGGTAGTGAATTCAAGTATTTACTATTGACACAGAGCAGCTTTTACGTACCAGATTTTTCTGCACTGTCATTCTTTTCAGGTATCGCCGGACTTCCTTTATCTAGAATTATTTATGTCGTTTCAAATTACATGTTACAATCAAATAGTGGTAAAGTAGAATTAGAAAAAGTGGAAATGTGTAGAATCTGTGTGCATGATTTGGTGTGCTGTCACGCATCACTGAATTTATTACGGCACTATTTAAAATTTACCACTTTCGCTTTTGAAGCTTCCGGAGCTCAAAGATGGGTTTGAGATTTGACTGTGATTTTCATCGTCATCAGAAGAGCTGACCTCGCTTCTTGTGTCATAATTATCCTCTTCTTTTCCCCGTCGTACATCTTTCCCACTGGCTTTCCCACTCGAGTCATGTTCTGCAATACATTGTAATAATGTAGATAATCAGCTTAAAGGTCCACTTTGAATCTTCATTGATGCATGAACATGTAAATCTTACGTTGCTTTGAGTTGCCATGGTCAAAATTCTTTTGACCCTTAGAATCCGAGTCCTTAGTTAGAGCTTCGACGGTTCAAAAAATTAACAAGAAAATCAGTTACAACCACTTGTCATAAATGCGCAAGATGTAAACCTTGCGAATCTAAAATTAATGTGTCAGATATACATACGTATAAGCATAAAAATCAAATGTTTTGAATGCTAAGAGGATTGACTCTTCGTCTTATTTAAATATTTTCGGCGTAGCGAAATGTTCAATGTCCGGTATAAACTCAAAACCTATGCTTTTGGTCTAAAGTACGGAGCAATGGCTCAAAATCGGGGTAGTAATTGGGGAATTAATATTTAAATGAATTGTTAAAGGGATTGAAATATCCGTACAAATATAATTGTAATAAAATTGAAAATAATTATAATACTCAATTAAAAACCTTTGATATTTTCTCAAATTAATGCAAAACTCGCCGAGATAATTTTGCACCATCAAAACCCTGCATTCAGTGATTCTATGGAGCATTTGGTGTTTCATATATTATATATTATCCTTTCATTTTTTAGCAAGTTTACTCTGTACCAGTTTTGTCTAGTGACACTTAACTAATTACTTAATTATTACGGTCGTCGTGTTTCCTTGATTTAATTATTAATATCTTCTTTTTTAATTTAATTCTTAATTATTATTGTCGTCTACTTTAATTTAAGTGATAAATCCTTCCTGTCTTAAGTGCTAATTATTAACGTCGTCCTTTCTTGATTTTTTTAATCAAAATAAATGGAAGCGGGTTAGTTGTTATTACCAAATCCAATTTAACTTTTCTCACAGTCAATAACCCCGGCTTACAATTCCTTAAAAGCCCGAACACCCAGGTGTTTAAGGCGGCGTAGGATATAGTATAAATGAAAAGAAATTTATAAGTTTACCAATAATTGATGAACGACTTACCTACTATATAATACATAAAGTAAAGAAAAAATTGTTATATGTAGTATCAAAGCGCTGATTTTATACAATACTTGTCATTCTCATATTTAGGTCTACAAGAAAATTTTAGTAATATTAATAGAAATAAAAATAAACTAAAACCAAATTGTTATTTATTACTCTTGAAGTGTGACATTGGCTGGTTTTGATTACTAAACCCGATTATTATCACTGAAAAAAAATGTCGTTATAAATCGAAAGAATAGTCATTTTGCAATTATCAATCGATGATCCTGTAACGGTTAAAACTAATTATCACGTAAATAAACTGATTAATTAACTATGACTAGAGTTGATAACTATCAACTCACAGTGAGATCGCGAGTTCTCAGTATCGGATAGATCTGGTTTTGCATCATTGCTAATGTCCATTTGTTCAGTGTCCGAAATAGATTCCACGGCTTTTGAGTCCGCGTCCTCCGATTTCTGTAATAATCACGCAATACGTTAAAAATTAGAATTATTTACGGATTTCTTATTGGGAAAACTGAAAGTGATAAGAAAAGCTAGCTAAAATACAATATTATTACTAAATTAGTTACTACAATATTACTTCAGAGTTCTTCCTTCGATTCATTTTTTGCGAATCAGTGTTTTTTGCTTGGACTTTCCCAGAAGCGTTAGATTCCTTTTTTCCGGTTGTATGAAGAGATGACTTGTCGTCGTTCTGCAAATGGTGAATTCATAAAGTAAAAATACAACTGGATGCTTTTAATAAATTTTTAATCTACAAGCGATACAAATGCAGTTTATGTACACATTGCGCTTACCAACTCTTTAGATGCAGGATTACTGGGTTTTGACTTAGTTTGTCGTTGCGTCCTTCGACGATCTAAATGACATGAAAAATTACGAAAAAAAACTCTTCAGAGTCTTAGAGCAGGTACGCATTATAAATGTGCAAATTGCAACATACTAGGTGTTTGTTTTGTAACTCCCTCGTCAGCGACTCCTAGATCCTCTAGATTTTCTTCTAAGATCTCATCCAGAATGTCAACTTCGGAGTCTGTTATAAAATTAAACACTATTACTAACTTTCAAACAATACCACTCGTAAATTTCATGACACTTTGGTCGAATTTGCGAACCGTAGTTGATTGTTGCAGCGAATAAAAAACTCACCTTTATTCTCCAAATTATTCATGACAGACGGAGATCTGGTCCGGAGTTGAAATCCAAATCATTAACGACTACCTGTGCAATCCTTCCTGAAAATTCAATTAGACATCCATTAGCTTGACATACTGATGAGATGCAGTCAACCTCACAATTAATTATCTATAATAAACCACCTTAATGGTATACAGATTAAACGCATTATTCAAAAATATTTAGTCAAAACCCTCTCATCTTTGTACGCCTTTCTGAATCATGATGCACCAAACTTGACACAACTCACCTTTCATTTAGCAACAAAACAGCGTTTCCAATGACTTTTTCGCAAAGCACGGAGAATAATATGCTTGCTTCCTCTCGACTCCGTATTCGTCACCCAATAACGGATGCTCAACGTTCCTCCAATTGACAAGCCTCTCACTGCACCATCGACAAAAAAAGTATTATTCGGAGCAAGCCCTTTGTCACTTTTGTTCAACGTTCCTCTTCGACCTCCAAACGGACTTTTCAAACATCTGTCAAACTGTAAGCGTTCTATATTGTTTTTAACACTTCTTGTTGCTAGCTCGAGCGAGCACGACTAATAAGAGAAAATCAATTATTGATTTTACCCAACAACCACCACAAGAGACTCCTTCGATTTGTACTACTTTCGTCGAAATGACACGCACGTCCCGACAAGTGACACAATTTAGGCGGAGAAATGTATTTCAGTAAAAAAAACCAGTCAATTGGGTTGAATACCGTTTAAATTCAGGAGAGTAAAAACGAAAGCTGCGATGTAACGAGAAAAAAAAATGCCAAATTTGTATCAAGCTACCTTGTGCGTCTCAAGAAGGACAAGAATTTGTAATAATTATTCTGTTGATGGAATCAAGGAGAATTGTCAGATTTTAATTGATATTGGGCTCATTACGACGAATCAGACATTTGATGGCAAAAGGTGAAGATACAACAGAGAAAGAAAGATGAACCAGGCATAGGGGAATTTGAGCAATACATGGGCAGGATAAGACAGTTTTTTTTTTTCTCTCTAAATCAAGTCGGGGATAGAGTGTTGTGAGAGTTGTCAGTGGAAATGCAGGAGGAAAGCTGTAAGCAGGGAAGTCTGACTAAAATAGACGCAATATTAATCACGGGTTCCCCTCCTGTTCCACCTCTCTCGTATTCATCTCAGAGGTCCGTGGCGATATTCGTGTAATGCAGAAAGGTAGCTTGACACCATGACAATACAGTGTAATGTACGGAGGAAGATCGTGAGATGCGAGAAGTATAGATAGAGAAATAAAACGCATCAATCTAAAATAACGCAGAAAACTCTTCCAACAAGCTTTACCTTTGTATTTACAGGCAGAGAAATCATGGTAAAGTTTGGTAAAGGGAGCATTTCATTCTAAAGTGCATGTTATGTGCTGTTTTACTCGTTGTTCGTATTCATGATAGATTTTCGGGTTCGCTCGAAAAGTGGCATTTTACAAGCACTTTATAGTTTGCTTCTTCCTAATTACATGTAATCTTCGCTAACAAAGAATGCAAACTGAAAAATATATGAGTGACGACCTCTTCCTACTTTCTTCGTGGGTAATGTGGCATGCAAACTTAAACAGAGGAAATTCAGCTTGATATAAATGCATTAAATATCAATGAAAATAATTTGTAGGGTCTCAACTCGATTAGATCGATTAAAATTATTTCACGTCAGTTTTTTACTTTGTTTGAATTGCGTGTCTTGTTTCTTGGCTGTACATGTTAAAACTTAAAACTACACGATGTAGAAAAACTTTAAAATTCATCGGTTAGATAAGAAAGTTATGCGGTTTGTATACGTATTGCTAGTTAAAAATACGGCTAGACAAACTATCACTTAACTAATGGTCATAATACTTTTGGGATTTGTAGGGTGCAGGGGTGAACGTGTGTATTGCTTGCTCGTCCACCGGGGGGACACGGCTTGTCGGCGAGATTACAAATTGAGGAACTTATTTTCACCGGCATTGGGTCGTCGTTTGGAACTGGTAGCGTCCAATCAGCATATATCATTTCCGCTTCCTATTGTAGCGTACGTTCTTTTGGCGTTTCCGACCAGAGTAGCCGTCACTGTTGAGGCTAAGGCTGTAAAGTGAAAATATGGAAAATGATGATTATTTTGGTCATACTCGCTTTTTATGCGTAATTCAGAGGTTTAGAGAGATTATGTTGTACCGTGCTGACTTTCCACCGAGAATCCCGTGGTGCTTTTGCAAGATGAGGTGTTGCTCCACCAACTCCGCCAGTTTCCCTTGTTCAGCCAACATCGAGAGAAATGTACATATGAAGTCGCTGTAGTCGTGAGTTCTCCGACACCCATCAATCTATGAGACAAAAGAGGTTGTAATTTGTCAGAGAGAGTAATGATGAGTGATGAGATTCGCATTCACTGAAGTATATTTATGCAAAATACTATATTATGCATAGCGTACCTTGTACTTTTTCCGTTTCTCGATCTCATCAATGAGCATGGATTCAAACTGACTGATTTCTGTATCCAGATTTTTGAGCAGTGCCAGCATATCTCGGGGAGCATACTTTCGATTCTCGTATATCTGAGGGTATTTCGTAAGCCACTGGTCGTTTGTATCTAGCCCAGACTTGTCATTCGTGCACTCATCTGAAAGCATTCAATAATACAATAATTTTCAATCTGTGCTCACACGTTTTAATTATGAATTAACTACTAATTAAACATTTGACACAAAACTTACCTGGCTCACTGAAATAGTCATCACAACTATTTGTCATGTCTGAGACTAACTTCTTAATGTCTTTACTACTAAGGTTTGCATAGTCGGATGGTAGAGACAGTGACTCCAGGCCTGAGTTGAAGGAGCTGGTAGAAACTAATTGATTAGCTTTCTCCGTAATGCTAGACTGAATGATCTTTTGAACAGACTCCAGTATAATATTGCGATTTGTCTTCAAGAGCTTCACTCTCCGCACGAGCGACACACGCTTGTCTGGAACAACAGCCATGAGATTAAATCGAATGTCATGATATGGTTCTCCGCCAGTGGCGATTCCTAAACGCTCCGTTATCACACGACGGAACTGCTCAGTCCACTCCTCCTTCTCGTCCCAAGGACCTAAACCGGATTCCAAGCAATGCTTACATTCTCCAATGTCATCACAAATTATTTATATTGATGTAAACTTAATTGCTGTTCTACCATGGTCAATGGGAAAAGGCTTCAAGCCGTCCAACTCGAAAAGACGGCCGTTAATAGGCACGTAACTCACAAAGTGAAAGGCCTCCCCTGTAAAACGTCCAGTCGAGATTGCAGGGATTTTGTTCTCATTTTTCGGTTTTGCAGCTTGCGTTGTCGCATGAGCATTATGTGCACGTGCGAGTTCTGGTGTGTTACTTATTGCTAAGCCCTATAAATATACACAATTCGGTTACGCACAATTATTCCCGTATTGTTTACCATCAACCATTAGTAATCAGAATGTTTCGAATACCTTGATCTCAGGACTCATTCCATAAGAATGTTGCTTCAGCCTATTCAGTGTTTGACCTAGTCCAAGATTTGGACAGTTCAACAATACGGATACCAGCGCATGAGTGGCACAACTGTTAGGAACCATCTACAATAAAAACGTAAAACTTAATTGTTGAGATGTCCGATAAAGTACCTTTACGTTTTACTATGAGTAGCGTACCTGTTGCGCAAAGAAAATGCTGTTCACAACATTCTCATCTCTAACAAAGGAGTCCGAGTCCTCAATAACCTTCCTCCTCGAACGCCTCTCCTCAATCCAGCGAAAGAGGAAAATGAATCCGTACACTGGACCGTCAATGGGCTTCTGCAGGTCATAGATCTCCTCAACTTGGACCCCCTCCACACCAAAGTCTTCCAGCAATAATGTGAATAACCCTAGCCATAAAAAACACAAATTTTAGCGACTCATTAAATGTAAAAAGTAAATGTAAAAAAGGAGACCCAAGTCTTCCGTTGTGAATACCTGGATCGCTCTCCAACTCCAGCCAGCCCTCAGTCAAGTTGTTAATATCAGTAGGCATTGTTGCGACGAATATCAACTTTTCAACAAAATATCAACAAATGTCCAGTCAACTAATTCCCTGACTTTTACTGTCTTTTATCGCTTACAAAAAGCAGCACTTGATTCTTCACCCGTGAAAGTCACTCAGCAAAGCATAGTACACGAAGCATCAGTCGTCATTCTACTGCCAGAAAAAAATTGCAGCAAGTACAAAACACTGTTAACTTTACAACAATCTAAATCCGAACAGAAAAAAAACTGATTGAATTGCTTCCAGATCTAAGAAAAGTTCAGTAGAGCCAAAGAGAGAATGGGAAAAAATTGCACTTGAGAGGAACGATGAACAATGCACTTTTCCTGTGAGAAGCGTCGCTCGCGGAGACAGCCCTGGCGTGAACTTGTGTCGCGGATCTGACCTGAGTTCAAAGGCCGAGCTGATCAGTTTTCCGAGGCAAAGTTGAAATCATTTTGTTTCTTCTCCAGTGACGAACATCAGTCTGTCAACATTCCATTCACTCCACCGTGTGTGAGTGTCCAGTCGTCACGACAGCTGTCGTCCTGTTTATCTGTCGACTGGTGACTGCTTAAGATTCAAAGTTCCGCCACTATCCGTTGACGATTACGGATTTACGTTGAAATTTTAGTGTTGAAATTGGCCAATTGGCCGTAGTATTACTAAATCTGAGTCACAAGGATTTACGTCACAGTTAAAGGAGATTTTCACCGTTGTAAGCGAGTCAAGGTTGGCTGTATTTTCAAATTGAAAGTTGGGATTATAAAGACAATTGACGAGTGGGTAAGAATTAAAGTTTATGCTGTGTTTTTTTTTATATTTTTGCCTCGTGTGCCAGGTGGTTTCTGTCGCCAGTTGTTGAGCAACTGTCGGAAGTGGTTTAATAATTTTGCTTCATTTGTTTAGATTCGGAAGCCTCCAGGATTAAATCAGACGCTAGATTCTTTGGAGGAGAGTGATCATTATGGAGAACAGGGAAGGAGCGGATGGTGGATCTGGAAATAATAACAATCCCGATGTAAATCCGGCGGCGGATGCTGATAAGAGATTAGGATGGAAAAAATTCTTAACCATCCCAGTACAGGTGAGCAATCCGTGGTTTACCAGTTAAATATTTGTAATGTTTATGAACATTTTACCAGGTAATCAACCGGTGATCATCAAACGGTGGATTACGAGCGGATGGTGAGAGAAGTGGGATAATTTTTATAGAAATTTGGTGGAGAATTGAAAATAATTTTACTCCTTTCCCATTTTTGAGGAAGAGGATTGTTTTTGTTTACAAAAAGTCAAAAGTATGCTTGAGTATGCATGGTTAGAAAAAAATCGTTGTACCAACATACAGGCTGCTGATTCCTGGCAGCAGCAAAGTTCTTTCTTTGCTCATTGAAGATTTTTGCTTTGTGCCACCAGTTCCACCTCCGCAATACTACTTTTTAGCACGCAGTTCCATCCATTCGCTTCCACCTCATGAAAGCTTTAACCATTCGAGCATTTGTTAATTTGCTGAAGATCGTTAGGTAAATGAACTGGTATTCCATGATGGGAGAGTCTCATGAGCCAGAAAATGTGAAGAGATTTAGAGATTTGCATTTTTGGTCTCCCAAATTTACTATGCATTTAATTATTTGACGCCAATAATGTTTCAGGCTCTCATCAGAGTCATTTTTTCTTAGTCGAATGATGCAGCATCGTATTATTATTTTTATGAACGATCATTATACTTCCTTGTTAATCATACATCAAACTTATCTAGTGCATTCTACTAAATTTCACAGAATGCCTTTGAAGAACGAGCAGTCCCGTTGGATGAAAACACCGCGAGGAAGGCTGAGTGGGAAGTAACCCTGACCCCCGCAGAATGGGAAAAGTTTAAACGCCACCAGACAACTATGAAAATTTTCCGGAAACAATTGGAGGCGATGAGAGAACGACAGGCTCAGGCAAGGCGATAGGAACTCGAAATATACAATGCAATTTTCACTCAAAAAAAATCTTGTGAGACAAGGAGGAAGGATCATATATTTGTATTTCAAACATGCCGCAAAATCATATCAGACGAGTACGGTAAGACTAACATTGTTAAGTGCATTATCGTCGTATTAAAGCTGCCTTCAATAGATGGAGGAGAGAGTACATATAGCAATTTCTGCGGAGCATACATGAGACTTCCTCGACGAAGGGTTTTTGCATCGAAAATATATTTGAGAACTACTACTGCCAGCAGGACATCTCAATATTCCACCCGGTTGCTTTAGGAAGAGTTTTTTAGATGTCCAAAATGCGTGTACTTTGGAGATGTGTGCAGCATGCGACGAAGAGTAGACAAGTGTATAACTCCGTATTGCCAGTGTAGTTGTACACGTTACGTAGATACGCTCCTCATCATCATCATAGTGTTACTCGATTCACCCTTACTTCTGTCAGCCAGCCGTCTTCTCATTCCTCAAAACAACCCAAGATCCACGTCAGTCAGTGGATGCGGCTACTTAACTGGGTTTCATTCACTGTGTCCAACATAACGTCAATAATTTAGTTCTTTTTTCGTGTGCAAATGTGTGATTCCAGTTGAATTGTCAATTTCCGTCACAATCAGTGGTTTGTCAAACCGTCGACTCTGGCCTGTCAGAGGTAATAAAATTGGAGGACGAAAATGTACATATTTTTTGTAGAGTACAGGGATCGAGTGAGTCAGCAGAACTGGGGGATAAACACACGGTCATCAGAATTTTGATGATGATTGTGGAAGGTGCGATATTTTCTTCAATTGGTGCTAACTGCTTTGTGTTTCAATTTAGGAGGAACGGAAACTCCAGCGTCAAAACAACGTGAAAATGCTGATTAAATTCGAAAGCAAATCTCACCGGGTGAAAGGTCTCTCCTTTCACCCGAAAAGGCCATGGATACTAGCCAGGTATGTTGGGACTGTGAGCAATACAAGTGACAGTAAGCTGGAATGGTAACTTTGAATAGCATTGTTCAATGGTTTTCTTTGGGTTTGCAGTTTGCACAGCGGCATCATCCAGCTGTGGGACTATCAAATGTGTGCGTACCTAGAGAAGTTTGAGGAGCATGATGGACCTGTTCGTGGAATTTGTTTTCACAATCAGCAACCGATCTTTGTATCTGGTGGCGATGACTACAAGATTAAAGTATGCATGTAACTCGAAGTCTATTCAAATATCCTTATGTTTCGGCACTTGTCAGTAAGTTCTAAAAAATAATGTCATATTGGGTTATATACAGAAAGTTTAGTAGTACAAGACTTATGTAAATGAATTGTTTCAACGATGACTCATTCAATTCAATATTTGTTTTATTTTAGGACTTCGAAAGAAAAACACGGCTCCATCAACCGGGCCAGTGGACGATCATCACAGGCATCCTGGAAGCACTGATTTGTTTGGACAGGCGGATGCGGTCGTTCGCCATGTTTTGGAAGGTCATGACAGAGGTGTTAATTGGGCATATTTCCATCCTACGCTTCCACTCATCGTGTCCGGTGCGGATGATCGTTTGGTAAAATTATGGAGAATGAATGAAGCTAAGGTAAACGGAAAGAAATGGCTAAGACTTTGAATTGTGTTGACTTTGAATATAGTGCTAACTTTATTTTATTGAATTCCGTGACAGGCATGGGAGGTCGACACATGCAGAGGCCATTACAACAATGTGTCGTGCGTCTTGTTCCACCCGCGGCAGGAGTATATTCTCTCGAATTCTGAGGATAAAAGTATTCGCGTCTGGGACATGACACGCCGCACTTGTTTGCAGACATTCCGAAGGGATCAAGATCGCTTTTGGGTTTTGGCAGCCCATCCAACTTTGAATTTGTTTGCCGCTGGGCACGATGCTGGAATGATGATATTTAAGGTAGCGTAGTGAGGAAGTTTAGGTGTCATCGAGTTTTATTTTTATAAGGATTTGGATTATAACTTACAAATGTTTTTTTTTTCAGCTTGAACGGGAAAGACCGGCGTATGCTGTTCACGGCAATCTGATCTACTATATTAAAGAACGATACATGCGGCGGCTTGATTTAACAACATCTAAGGATTGCGCTGTGATGCAACTGCGAGGAGGAAACCGTCCCAACTGCCATAGGTATGAATTACACTTTTTTTGGTGGTAACCAGTTAGTCCTGCGTAGCAGCGAAGTCGGCTAACATAAAAATGTGTCTTGTTGTTGTAGCATGTCCTATAATCCTGCTGAAAATGCAGTTTTGCTTACCACGCGTACAACGAACACTGACAACAGTAGCTTTGAGTTGTACATGGTACCAACGGAAACAGATTCACAGAATCCTGACGCACCAGACTGCAAAAAGTCTTCCGGATTAACAGCTATTTGGGTGGCCAGAAACAGATTTGCTGTTCTTGATCGGAATCAATCCGTAATTTTTTTACATAATTTGTAACATTTTAAAGATTCAGTGAATCAAGTCCTGCGACCATTTAAAGAGTAATTTATTTAATTGTTTGTTCATTTAGTTGGCCATCAGGAACTTGAAAAATGAAGTGAGCAAGAAGATACAAGTTCCAAATTGTGATGAAATTTTCTTTGCTGGTACAGGCATGCTTCTTCTACGTGAGTCAGAGTCCTTGACTCTGTTCGATGTCCAACAAAAGAGGTATGACCTTTCAATATAAATTACATTCTGCGGATCACATTTTCTTTGACGTCCATGTAATTATTATGACAATTTATTGCAGAGTTCTGGCTGAAGTGAAAGTTTCGAAAGTTCGGTACGTGGTGTGGGCTAATGATATGTCGCACGTTGCCTTGTTGACCAAACGCTCAATCACTCTGTGCAACCGGAAGTTGCAGATCCTTGCAACGCTTTATGAAATTACGCACGTCAAATCAGGAGCGTGGGATGATACTGGTGTTTTCATTTACACTACTAGTAATCACATCAAATATGCTCTAACTAGTGGGTAAGTGTTTCAATTAATCACTTGGATGCAGCTCACCTTAGTTAAAATTAGTTAATATTTTTATTTAATACTGAAGACGTATTTAAGCATTCTGTCCGAATCTTTGCAGTGATAATGGAATCATTCGGACCTTGGATATTCCAATTTACATTACCAAAGTGAAAAATCATCAGGTGTTCTGCCTCGATCGGGAAGTGAAGGCTCGGGTGTTGAATATCGACCCAACGGAATACCGCTTTAAATTGGCTTTGATCAACCGAAACTACGATGAGGTAAATATTTAGCATGATGGAGTATGATGGTGGTTTTTGTGGGGGAGGCAGAAATTTTAGTGAAACTTAAATGGATCCTTGTATGTAGGTACTCACAATGGTGAGGAATGCCAAACTTGTTGGACAAGCTATTATTGCTTACTTGCAAAAGAAAGGATACCCTGAAGTGGCACTTCACTTCGTGAAAGATGAAAAGACGCGTTTCGGATTGGCTTTAGAGTGTGGTAACATTGACATTGCACTTGAGGCCGCAAAAGCGTTGGATGACAGATTGTGTTGGGGGAAGTTAGGTGACATGGCTCTCCTCCAAGGGAATCATCAGGTGAGGCTTGCTTGTTAATTTCCATAAATGTTATTACGATGTCATGCCGAATCCGCACTAGAACTATTGTTCATTTATGAACAGGTTGTCGAAATGTGCTATCAACGGACCAAAAATTTTGCCAAACTCAGTTTCCTCTACACCATAACTGGAAATACTGAAAAGCTTGGTAAAATGCTTCGTATTGCTGGCATCCGCAAGGATGTCTCTTCGCACTACTGCACTGCACTTGCGCTAGGCGATGTTGGTGAGCGAGTTCGACTGCTGAAAAGCTGTGGTAAAGTGTCCTTGGCATACTGGACTGCAGTGAACCATGGCATGACCGAAGAAGCCGACCAGCTTAGGGACCTGATGGATGAAGAACAATTGGAGAATTTGAAGGCGCAACCGTCTGCCAAGTTGCTGGCGCCTCCACCAAGGCTTTCTTCATTCGATGAGAATTGGCCGCTTTTGGTGGTAACAAGGGTAAGAACTACCAACTACTGTAACTGTTACTACAGAATATTATTAATTGCAGTTTTTAATTATACGCTAATATTTTTGAATCGTGTACAGAGTGTATTTGAAGGTCCGCCCCTCAAGAGTAAACAGACTGGCCTCACAACAGGCACAGGGCTGATTACGGATGAGATAGATGTTGATCCCACCGGAGGTTGGGGTGATGATGACTTGCAGCTGGATGAGGACAATCAAGGTGACAAGCTTGCTGACGATGTTCAAAGTGGAGAAGGTGAGACATGACTATTTCTGGGTTACTTTGATGTTGTTATACCCTGGTACCAGCTAGACATTCAAACCGTTGCTTAACTTTTTGTAGGTGGTGGCTGGGACATTGAGGATGATATCGAGCTCGATGTAGAAGTTCCTGCAAGTGATACTGGTAACGAAGGGTTCTTCATTGCGCCAACCAAGGGAGTTCCAGTTCCCCAACAATGGACAAACACCAGCAAATTGGTTGCCGACCATGTGTACGCCGGAAGTTTCGAATCTGCAGCTAGGCTGCTCAATGACTACGTAGGAATCGTGAATATTGAGCCGTTTAGACAATTATTTTTGTCAGCGTACACCAGATCACGTGCTAGCTACACTGCACTTCCTATTTTACCATCGCTGAATTTGTATCCTCTTCGAAACTGGAAAGATCAAAAGACTTCTGCCCCCGCTGTCAGCACGAACATTGCTGAACTCATTCAAAGACTTCAGGTAATTTATTGCAACTTTCTAAAGTAATACAATACAAGAGTTTGAATTGCTTGTGGTTGTTGACACGAGCTTTGGTATCTGTATGCTTTTCAGGGTTGCTATCAATTAACCACGATGGGCAAGTTTGGTGAAGCTCTGGACAAGTTTCGAACTTTGCTGCTTAACATTCCACTTCTGATTGTTGACAACAAACCTGACACCACCAAGGCAACGGAACTAATCACTTTGTGTCGAGAATACATCCTAGGTAAGTCATAGCAAATTATTCTTAATTTTATTTAGCTAAAAAAATTTCGTTTTTTAAAATGCCTTTTTGTGTTGTTTGTTTTCGCAGGCCTACAAATGGAACTTTTCCGTAAGGATCTGCCCAAAGATAAAGTTGAGGATCAGAAGAGAAGTTGCGAGCTCGCTGCCTACTTCACGCACTGCTCCCTAGATGCTATTCATTTAATGCTTACCCTGAGGACTGCAATGAACTTAACATTTAAGTTGAAGAATTACAAATCTGCCTCATCGTTTGCAAGGCGTCTGCTTGAACTTGGACCGAAAGCTGACATGGCTCAGCAGACTAGGAAATTGCTTCAGGTTTGCGAGAAGAACCTTGTTGATGAGCATGCCATGGAGTATGATGAGCACAACCCGTTTGCTGTATGCGCCAAAACCTATCGGCCAATCTACCGTGGCAAGCCGGAGGTCAAGTGCCCATTCTGTGGTTCATCGTACATGCCGCAGTATTCTGGTATTCTCTGTACCGTCTGCACCGTTGCTGAGGTTGGGAAGGACACAAAGGGATTACTGATTAGTCCAATCCAATTTCGCTAATTTATTGTCACCGAAACTATGAGTAAGTAAGTATTTTAAGTCATAATAGTACATATTGTCGACGTAGGTGAAACATAAAGCAGCGCATAGGTTTTAAAAGTCAGATTTCAAATGTAACAGCAACAATACGCAGACAGACTATACATCTCATTTTTTCAAAATTTCAAAGATATACAAACTTGTCGTTTAACAGCTTCCACCGCTTTGCATCCGAGTCTGTCGAGTTGAGATTGGGTTTTCAAACTATGCGTTGTTTTATGGTGCATCTACGCCGTCAATACACATATGAATGGTATGTTTTATGAGAACAAAACAAATTTGTAAAGCTTGTCCTACGTAAATTCCAACGTAAACTCATCATAATATTTTACTTCTATTATTCTATTTCCTTTCATTAAATAAAAATGGTGCAAAGTTTTTGTCCTCGAAAATTGGCCTTGTGTACTAAGAGTTGCTCATTACTTGTAGTAAAAATGTAGTCTCGTTTAAAGCGCAGGAATATTTTGAAATTGGATTTTTGCCATTGTACCTCCATTGACGGTGTAGTAGGATGGCTGTTGTGCATGATTTCTGGTCCAGGTACCTTCAAGGAGAGCATTAAAAGCATCGTCGTACAAAGGCTTTCTACATTGCAGTCGATTTTTATGGTTATCTTGATAGCTTCATTGCTCCTCTTTGTGATTCGTCCCCGTCACGACCTGCGGCACTTTAATGCCATTCGACGGGAAATGCATTGTACATCTTACCACACACCCATAATTCATACACGCACTCACTTCTTTCTCATCATCATCAATCAGATACCTCCCAAGTTTTTTTCCCTACCAATAAGATGACGACAGTAAAAAAGGACCAAGAAATACGGCTAAAAATAGACCATCATCTTAGAGTAGTATGCAAGTGTTTGCGTTCACATCCTCATCACTCGTCGTGTGGTGATGTGTTCAAAATGAAAACGACGTCCGCCGACCCACACAAATCTCGCACCTGGTTGGCAATTCACAGGTAACTAGGCACAACCTCCGTTGCAAATGCTAAACAAGTTGCGTAATCACGTAATCTGAGATGACATGAAGATTGGTGGAGGAAAGCCGCACAATATTTTCGTCCGCATTTGAAACCAACAAACAACATGAGGATGATGATGCTAAAAATACACTCGAGTGCACATCGTCATTGGCTCATGGCATCCCCCTAAATTCGCTTGAGCGTCAGAACTCACACAATGGAATCACGATGAAATGTGTCACTAATGCCTTTTTTACTGTAAATGAATTGAATGTGATTGGCCCTCCTCCCTTCACTCGTCCGGCATCCATGTTTCGAGTTGATCGCGTCTTCTTCTTACATGAAGCAAAATGAGCCAGCAAAATCGGCAACTATTACGAATCTTTTTTTTAAAAAAAATCAAGCATGCTACGAAAGTAGCCATAAGGTTCATCAGTAAAGAGGACATTTATTTGATACATTCACAAACGGCATTTTAGCGGTCAAAGAAAAACTATGGAAATAGGAGGAAAATGTCATTCGAGGCGTTGGTTAAAAGACGTTTTTCAACTGACGATGAATTACCTCTCCGACATCACCCAGGAGTGCCCCATTGAGATACATGGCATTCGTATTTGAAAGACGACCAGACGAAGACGCTTTTCAACGAGTTGAGAATTGCGTAAAAGACAAACTCTCGAATCATGCATGCCTCTCTCATAGTAGTAATTTCGAAGGTGGAAAAGTTGATCATTTTGTGCTGTGCCCACTACTACAACTACTGTTGATAAATACTCGTTTTCTTCACCTGACGGTACAAGCAGTTTGTATTCTAATACGACGGTCATGTTGTGAAGAATGTAGCGATGAGAGAGAAAGATAACCGTTTCACGAAAAATGTGAATCATGGCCTATCAAACAACTTTTGTGTTGTTTCTCCCTTACCAAGTGAGCAGCTCTTGAGAGAGAACAACTTTGGAGCTGACGATTAAAGGAGATTTTCGTTTTTCTCTTGCCTTTTCAAGTCGTACTTGACTCGAGTTTGGGGAGTCGTCACTCCGTTAGATTTTATATTTCAAGCTTTTCATTCACTCATCATCAACATCATCCTCGTGATCATCAACATTTTCCCTCACTTCGGTTATGTATTATGTTTGCCAAATCAACCCATTATTACATTTGGAGGATTTGGTGTGTCTGGTGATGCAGTAATAGAAAACGGTACTTTCTTCAAGAGAGACTGAGAGAGAAAAATGTTATTACTATTTACCCTGCCCAATAATTACTACTATCGCTTTGACTACCTATATTTGCGAAAATGTAAAGATGCATTACAAGATGCTTTCAACGGATGCCCAGAGAAACGACACGATTGACCTAAATGCAAGCTTGTATTGAATTCGTGTACTGGTCCGGCCGGTGGATTTTACAATGACCAAAGTGTATATTATTATTAGGCAATTGTCATTTCAAAGATCTTCCATAATCTTTTATTCGATTTTTTGGAATATCTTTATATCGCATTTTGTACTGCTTTATTAGTAACAGCGCTGGACATGTAATGTGGTTTTAATAATTGCGTTAGAGAAATATTTGAGCCGTAATGTGCCATTAAATAACGCATTGCTTCAAGGTGTGAGGAAGTTCACTGTGCTGATGACCTCTTCATCATGTTTTATGATGACTAGAATCTCTGACTCCGTTGAGCTTCGTCCGCAATGTCGGGGATTGTGACAAAACGGGACCCAAAAAATATATTATGACATGCAGTTAGTCATCTCGTAACTTATGCACGTAGCATCACCTCTCCCTCTCTGTATGCATCTAGGAGCCATGCGAAATGAATGAAAAGTTTCTTCTGAACATAATCGTATTCACCCATAAAAAGTTGCTCTTTCAAATATGTCATCGTGTACAAGAGGAGTTTTTGTGTGTGTGCCTCCATGGCTCATTTCGTATTCCATGTAATCACACACTCCTTCTTTCTGGCCCTTGTCCAAAAGTGATGCCGTGCGACTGGGAAACCGTAATTCAGTGGGAGAGAGACAGGCAACGACGGAGAAGAATAAAATGACGACGGTTCGCAAGAATTTTTTCTGATTAAAAGCAACAAACAAGGGGTAAAGTCAAGTTTGCAAAAATGTTCTTCAAAGTCCAAAAAGTCGAAGCCACAACCTTTTTGGGATATGTCGGTGGAAGAGATTCTCAAAGTGGAATTCATAAGGGTAACCTCGTTACGAAAAACACGACACGGAGTTTATTGAGAAGTGCAACTTGCAAGTCAATCCCCCGTTGGTGAATTATGAATGCAATGCACAAGGTTGATACGTTACAATCTCGATGCAGTTAAATGAATCGTCACTCTCCACAACGACATCTTCGGAAAAAAATGCACGTTGTCCCGTTTAGAAACATTTTTAGTGCTTCACTGACACAAAGACGCGATGGTGATGAATCATGCATTTGCGATTTCACCCTACAAATCTGCTCAAACCGTTCCCATTATCGCAAAGACATCCATTTTGAGGGAAGGAATCATGCAGACAACGATCCGCCATGAAGAGTGTATTAAATCAAAATGCGCAAATAAGTGGTTCACAGGGAAGAAACATGAGGGGCAAATTGCACAGGTATTAATATCCAAACAATACTTCAGCATTACCTCACAACAGTTCGATCCGACTCGCAATTTTTACAGCACTTGTAACAAAACAAAGTAAGTGATCGAAAACGGCAAAGACAACTTGGTATAGGTACTATGAAATCGGGTAACCCAGCTTCTCCATCCTCGAGTCAACATCATTTCAGCGTCTTTGAATGAAACTCTGTTTACCCAGAGATTCTTTTTGAGTCCACTTGCAGAGAGATTTAGAGAATTTAGCAAAACTGGCTACTCTTCCTTCGTGACGAGGATGCTGTTTTCTTTCTACATGCGAAACGGGACTCTGCGCTAATTTGTCAGTCCGTCCTTTAAACTGATATTCCTATCGAACCATTTAGACTGCACAATGACTGTGTGTACCTTTATGCGGACAAATGTAAATCCACTTAAATCGTCACGATCGATTGTCACAAGGTGTACATATGCAAAGCATTATTTCATAATATGTCGAATATAAAATGAAAAATTGAGACCAATCAAGTAAAAATTTTCATTTTTTTTTAGAAAATCGCACAACCCATTCCGTAGAGCGACTCATGTATTTACTGCATTCTGTTTACTTGGATAGTGGAAAATTACTCCACACCATTCTTTGACCCTCGCTTGTTTACCGTCAGTCAAACTGCACGAAACAGAGTACAAAGGTTGTTCCGACAATAATGTGTACCACCGGGATTTCATTCACAAGACGCAAAAGAAGCCCAGCTGAATCTTACTGTGAGGGAAACAGCGTCTTCTTTGAGTGGAGACTCAGCAGGTAAATAAGTTGTAAGAGGATTCTGACAATCTGGAAAAGAATTCTGCATGGACAAGCACGCACACTACAACTTTTCTTTTTATCTTAAAAGCTTTTCTCTCCTCCGCCGCAGGAACACGGTGTGCATGGAAGAAACTTCCAAGTGTCTGAATGCATTGTGTTTCATGAAAACCGAGGACCACCGTATCATGATAATGGAATGTAAATAGCCTACTACCCCCGTCGTAGTAAACCCAACACAGATACCATGGGCTCCGTGTCGTCGTAATTTCCTCACCAGAGAGGTTTTTCCTATTGTCGCCGTTGCAGTCTAGAGAGCTCTTCACCTATACCTGTCTCACTTCGAAATTTGACCTTCACCTATCCTCAGCACGACTCCATTTTAAAGTCAATCAACTTGAATCTCATCACATTAAACGCAACTAAAGGAAAAGTGACAACTGTCTATTAGCTAACATGTCATTAATACGCTTTTTTCAAATGACAAATTATGAAAGTGAAACCCTGTTTTTTTACAAAAAAAAAACTACGAAACACTATATCCCATTTATTATCGTTAACCTTTGAGTGCACTGCTCGTATGCATTCATGCACGTTGATGATTTTCCTTTTGAGAGATTGGCGTGCGTGAATGGCTAATAATGCGAAGTTTTGTTACAATGCCTCGTTAGTGGCTAAAAGCGCAGTAGGTACGTATGAAGAGTGAAGTTGAGAAAGAAAAAGGTTCATAAGTTCGCGATAGAAGACAACGGTGTGTGTGGTGGTGTTTCCGTCCAAACTTGAACCGTCTGCGAGCGTCTAGATTTAGGTAATAAAATGTATAACAAATATAGTCTGATGGCTGATCACTTTCTACTCAAGAATTTCAATCAGTTGCCATACTAGTTTCCGCTCAACTCACCACCACCACCACCAATGTACCTCAATGTTGTTTCCACTCTAGCAGTCCACTTCTGTTGCCACTTTGACTTAATAAACTGTTAGAGAATTATATGATGACCAGGTTAAGAGAGAGAGATGACAAGCGAAGAAGGTGGCAGGTGGCTCAAAAAACGTTAACTGAGATCAAGGAACTCTTCTGGGGCAAGTTGAGATCACCTTTGTCTTCTCTCTCGTCAGTGTTGTCTTCTCGTGCTCGTCGTCACTTTGCAGGGTTGATGATGAGAAGCGCATCACATCATCGTCTTCGTCGTCATCAACAACATGATGAGATGACCGCTAACAAGCTTACCAAAAGCATTTCTTGTAAGCATCATAAACCCCGTTATCAATTATGATTCAAATATGATGAAGGCAGTGAGTGTCACACACACTTGTGGTCGTAAACTCTGTGATTATAGGATCTCTGAAACTCCTTTTTGCGCTTTGAGTTGTGCTCGAAGGACTTTCTGATCGTAATGAAAGTAAAAGTTCTTTTTTGTCCTGTGTACACAAGGTACGAAAAGTATCTCCACAAAATAAATGGTTTAATATTGTCATGTATTATTACGATTACTACAACATCATGCAACAACAGCGGTAAAACATTGTGTACCTAACACTTGGAAAGTGTGTTTTTCACAAAAAATGTAAAAATCATCAATTTGCTCATCAATTTCGTAACAACACGTCGTGAGGAAAATTGTCTTGAAATCGACATTAAACGGCAGCATTTATAAATTCCACTACACACTAATAATAGCCACATAATCTTTTAGATTTTCACATTGTTCAATAAGGTTGTATAATTTCAGAGAAACACAAAATTGTCTGTTTTTCCGACAATAATTGTGTTAATTGAAATCACACTGCTGAAACCTACCGCAACGAGGATCCGCAAATGAACAGTTTCTCAAACTCCCTGTTATTAAAAATCATCACAACTCTTTATTTTTCTAGGCTAAATACCCGATTTCATCTTGAACTTTTAGGAAGACTCTACACACGCCCAGCGTGAATGCATGCATGCGCGCAGAGCAGCGGAGGGGTGGAAGCGTTGAATTAAAACTTAATTTTTAACTTTGAAAATTTTCGTATGAAAAAAATAATTATAAAATTACATATGTTTACAGTCTTCATGTATGTGGATGCCCATCACTAAGTTTTCCTCGAGAATTAAAATTTCTGATTTCGAATCTACTTAATTGTACTTAATCTGAGGAGAGATATGGCTGAGCAGGAGTTATTATTGCCTGCTTATGATAATGTGAAGAGGGGAGTTGCCATATAACGATATGTAATAACATGAATTATCAAAGGTCTACCATGATCAACAATGAGGGCCATCAGTTAATTTACTCTGCCTTCAACTTGCCCATTGCATCGTATCGGGGAGTGAGTCCTTGTTTGCATTAATTGTTTCTATGTTTCATCAAATCAAAACACATTGGTGCAGAGAGAAATTATTGGAGTAGGCAGCCTACAAGTGATCCTTGTTGCTTCTGTAAAATAAAATTTAAGCTTGAAGTATATTTCTCATTCAAACATAGTGATGTTATTATTACGCGTTTTGAAATTAACAGACCATCACCAAATGAGTAAAATTAGGTGAAGAAATCACTTCTTCACATTAGCTCACTTGGGCATCTCGCACTGTTTTCGAAAAATTAGCTAACAATCACGTAACAAAAAACCGATATACTCACAGCAGTTCGGGGTATGCACAAATGCATTAATATTATGGTAAAATATTGAAAAGTGCAAAAAATTTGTGCGATTCACTTTAAGCCTCCAAATTGAGTCATCATCAAGCACTGCATCGTGTGTGCAGCAACTGAAGAGTAACTTAAATCATTACTCAAGCGTTGCAATGCAAAATGTTTACAATTGTGCAGAGGTGCAGTAAGGTGCACCATGTGTTTCACTGCAATTTGCAGTTATTATTATCTCAAAGAATAATAAAACTCACTCGCAACGAAACCTTTAATATTACTGTACCTAAATCTTCGGCTCGGAGTAGTCTCGATGTAGTTCTTACAAATTGTCGCTGCTAATTTAAAATGGTTGACGTTTCCCTGCATTTAACTCATTTCAGGCAAGGCGAGTGCAAAAGCATTTATGAGCAGAGAGTCAACGTGATTTCTATTTTGGTTTGTCCGACAAATATTGACCTTTGACTAAAAAAACATACTCCAAATACACAAGATGCACCAAGGGATCTCGAAAATTTGCGACGCTACTCTCTATTTTCTTGTATGCGCCCAGTCTTGGCAGCCACGCAGGGGCTTTTGGGGTGACAAGTTCCTTTGCAATGTGCCTCACATGGCCACATCCTGCATAACATCGCTTTTTTCACAAAGGGCACATCCAAGAAAAACCAGAAATTGTGAACTTGAGCAGCCTTCTCTAATGTTGGGCGTCTCTCCCTGCATTATATTTTCTCTCATTCCGAGCACGATCTCTCACCCCAGTTTGCCTTACGCAATGACGCCTCTCCCTTGAGTCAACCCTCGAACTCCTTTATTTGACAGACTTGGAGAAGAAACAGAAAGCTGACGAAGTTCAAGGAACCCTTTATTTTACCACAAGAGACGCACTCGTAATATCCTGACGCTATTACACTCTTCATACTTCTGTCATTTTCGAGCCTTCATTAAAAAGTGTTAAATATCGAGAGCGTGTACCTCTTTCATGTCATATTACCGCGCATTAAACCATTTTTCAAATCTCTAAATTGCATTTTAACCACTTCGAAATCTGCAGCGAGCAGCAAAGTACTTTTGCAAAATGACGACTTGCATAAGTCGAAATTATTTTGTTGACCACCACAACACCTTCGGTGGTAAGCTTTTACATACACGTTGAGGTTGCAGGTAAACCTCCCTCAAACTACATTTGATTCTTACCAAAAGCATCGATATAACCCAGTGCCACGATTACTACAGACTGAGCAAAAAACTTGACTCGATGAAGTGACTTATTGATTTCATCTCACTTCTTCACCACAAATAGCCTCATCCTTCTCACCATGCACATCATCATCTCAATCCCATCATCAATCATTGATAATATATAACACCACAAAAACACGTCTTCATCATCGCCATCACAAGTCTCTCCAAATGGAAAGCAGGTTATTGAATAAGTTGATGAGCAGTGTGTGCACATTCACTACTCATCTTTATCATGTTGACCACCTATTCTTGTTACGTCTTCCACCATTTGGGATTTTCAATAGCGACCATAATCACTCTCAAGAAACTTTCACCTCTTTAATCCTTATTATGGAATATAAGACTTCCAGTTTAAGGGTTGTTAGCTAGAAAATCGTTGCTCAAAAACATCTAATATGTTGCGATAGTATATTTAAGATGCGAAGAGAGGGAAGAGTTTAAGCAAAAATCTTACCACATATTATTATCTTCTTTACTACATTCGATGATGATGTGCGAGACCAAATAGTCCTCAACATTTTATTTGTTGATTGTTGCAAATCAAGTTTAATAAGGTTGACTTCACCAAGAAATCACTTGTGTGCTTCTCACCAGGAGCAGACGATGCTTTGACGATAATCACTAGGTTTCCCCAAAATATTTATTGTACCAACATCATCGTCGAGCGAAGAAATAGGGTCGAACACCTGGTTCGAGAAAAAAAAACTAATATTTTATTATTCATCATCATCTTCAAGTTCGCACCAGAGTGTCAGCGGACATCTGCATATTTCTACATGACACGCCGTAAGGGCATACTATGATTTTTTAAAGCTTCGACATTTTCAAATGAAATGCTCAAGTCTGCAAACAAAATGTTGACAATCCATCAACAACATATCCTCTTGTCATCCATGTCGCTCGCATTGAAGTCTCAACAACTTCGACATGTCTACAAGCCGGATGGATGCGATTTGTAAGACAAATCAAATGTTGAGTGCAGAAATAAATTCATCAAAGTTTTCAATGCTAATCATAAATACTTCATCGCAGTTCCTCGCCACCTTGTCTCAAATTTGCGAAGTGCAAACAAACATTATTTTGAGCGCTGCAATTTGTTCGAAAATACTGCTTTTGATTAAACCTACGACGACTTCGACAAGAATTTGCTTTTAGCCTAGACTTTGTAAAGTTACGAGCACTTTTTGAAATTACCTTGAAAAAAGCTCTGCTATATCAAGCTAGCATTATTGTGGGGCAACTTTGCTTCTCCTGTTCCTAAAATATAAATATGAGAAGGTTGTCGTCATAAAACTGAATTACATTTGTGAACAAGTGTCTTTCACACTTTGTATCAAGTATGAACATTACTTTTCTCTTATGGTCTTTCCGCTAATATTCTTAGCATTTGCCGCAATTCATGCAAAAAGGTGAGCTAAAATTTTTAGAACGAGTGTGATTTTTGTATTTAGTTAGAGCATCGGTAATATCCTATTTTTCTTAATTTTTTCCTTGAAAGTCTTGTACGCTGCGTTGTCGGCAAAATGTATCGCACGAGGTAAAGCACCATTTCATGTTAATAATGTTATAATAATACACAACTGATATGTGTAAATGTGCGTGTGCCGTAGATTTTAAAGACCTGCTAAAAAGAGTATCACTACCCATAATGAAATCAGAATGAGTGCATCATAGAAGCGCATCTTGCCTTTTTCAAGCAAAAAACGATTGGTTAAGGTTGGGTTCATTACTTGAGAACCAAGTGAAAACGTGGAAACTTTCAGTAGACTCACACATAACCACTCTTTCGAAAAACATTTTAGCAAATCATAATCATCCATTTGCACACAACAGCCTCCACAAAATAGCGCTTTTCAACCTCTTACGTGCTTCTAGCCTTCATTTCTCTTCTAAAATTTCCATTTTTGTGATGCACTTCTCCCTCTCTGTGAGTGTAATCTAATATGCAAATGTGTAGGATGCACGAACACACATAGTTTTATGATGTATGCGCCTCGCTCATCACTTTTTTGCCGCATTTTTTTCATATGCAATTTATTTTTTTGGCACACAAACTCCCCTCGAAAACCATCTTCCATTAACCACAAATCATAACGTGTGTGTTTTTCACGATGACGACGATGACAAAATTGAAATCTCTCTCTCTTTCATTCATGCATCGAGAGTGAAAAACAAAACATTTTCAATTCTTGGCGAACCCGGATAGAGCCCCCAAAAAGTGCTCATCATGATTTCACGAAATTAGATGCAATTTTCCATTAGGACAAGTGTGTTGCATGATTGCATGTAAAAAGAAGCGCGGAGGAGGACCCCAGTGGCCAGTAGTGGACCACATGGCAACCACACCGTCGTCGTCATGTTTTGCATTTTCTCTGGTAAGCGAAAAAATGATTAGCCTACTTTGTCCCTAGAGAGAGAGAAAGAAAAAGTCACAACAAAAACAACACCACTCTCTGAGTTTGTGTGTGTCATGCAAGTTTTCACCTTCACAAAAGCGCCGTCATATCGTCATCATCATTTTTCATCGCGAAAAAAAAACATCTCAGGTGGTGGTGGTAGTCATGATGATGACGGTCTATTATGAAAAAATGCTCATTCATCCGTCACAAAGTGCAGAAAAAAAGGTTCAAGTTCAAGTGAAAAGCTTATACACCACAACTATCAATACAATTATTATTGCGCTTTTATCACCGTTCCTTGTGTACTACCGCACTGTGGCGTAAACGTTTAAACAAATGTATCACTGTCAACGAGTGAATCGAGTAAGAGTGTTGAGATGAGAAGATTCGAGCTCAAATGAATGAAGCAAACAAAACTGCGTGTTTGTGTGCCTTGCATTGTTCCTGTACAAACTACAAATTGCTGTGTGCACAAAAAATATCTCATAAAAAATCGTAATCATCTCATTTTTGTCTCAATGGTGTGTGTGTGTGATATGGGCAGGGTCTCCAATTACGGATACTTACTCCTTTTTACGACCAGTCGATCACATCAAATGAAAACCCTCTGTTGTGCCCAACCATGAGTTGCAAATTGTTAATTGCTGAATATGCTCGCGCATGACTCCCTCTGTCAAAGGAAATTGTGCGAATAATGAATACACGAGTCCTTTCATTTTCACCCTCGAAAGAAATGAAAACATCAAAAATATATTATCTAGGCACAAGTCACCCTGAGGGTGGATGTTATTTGCCCTTCTCGCATCCTGCAGCCCGGTCGTTGCCTTACTTGAGAGCAGTTTCATTTTTTCTTGTTTTCACCTAAATCCGCAAAAAAAAATGCACGCTCTTGCGACTATGCGCATTTCAGAAGGCTAATAAATTTGTTTCATCATCCGCAGCGGTATCTACTTCCTACCCCCAATCCTATTATACTGCAGAAATATACACGAGTACATGTACAGTGTGCATAATACTTTTTTGCGTCTCACTTTTAATCACCACGACCGACTTTTTCGTTTGGAGAGCGAAAGACAGACAAAACCGCATCATTATTGTATCAGCGAAAAAGGTCGTAAATCTATCCACATACACACACAATCTTGCCATTTCACTCGAAGAAGAACAATCCTCGGTTTTGGGTCAGTCCTCCTCCTGACGCATGTGTCATCGCCGCTTTTTTACGAACAAAGAGTGTAGTAGTGTGTGGAGGGATGACATGGCGTAGAAACGAAAATCGTGGACACACTAAAAGAAAAGTAAGTCACCTCCAACAATGTACTTAGCGAGAGTGTTCCGCAATGATACGATTTTCTTCGTCTTGAGGTGACACAGTGAAATAAAAATTTGTCAAAATACATCCACACACATCCGTTCTGCCTTTACCTTGAATTCCAATACAAACATTAAATTTTTTTAGGATGACTCAGAGACGAGATGAATGTCTTGATGATAATTTATTAAATAGAGAAAAAAGTTTTTGCGGCATCAACGCATCTCTCCGTAATATGATTATTCACAAAAAAACCAGCAATGACAGGGACCGTGTGTCGTGTGTGCTTTATTACCTACTCACCCTCTTGTTTCTTGGGGCTGATATGTAGACAAGAAAACAATTTAACTGTGAGCACACCATCAAGTCTGCGAACAAAAATTTTCACTGATTAGCATTGTAAAAGTACTTAAGTGATTAGAGACTCGTTGTGAAGGCTGCAAGTGACGCGAGTCTATGCATGATTTAATCAGTCATCATCATCGTAAAACGAATGAATTAAGGTTTTCATTCAATGAAGTCACACGCAAGCGACAAAAAAAAATGAGAAAACGTCGCTGCCTCTACTTCGCCCAAGCAGGAAGAGAGTGAGGACGCTAATGTTACATATAAATACGGGTTTCTTACCAAAGTGGATTACTACTCTATATTATATTTATATCTAATGTGTTGCTAATGAAAGGCAGAACTGCATTATTTTGAACCTGTCATTTGTGCGTTTTTTTCCTCTAGTGGATATTATCATTACCACGGTGGTAATAAGTGAGGGAAAAGAAGTGGTAATAATAATAAATGAAGTATCGTCGTCGCAAAACAATGTCCTATAACTTGCCATATTTTTAATGGAATGAGAGGGAAAATGAGGTCTGTGCCAGCGAAAAGAGGAGCATAATAATATTGCACTTCATTGCATTCGTAGTAGTTTCTACATTGTCCGTCGTCATCATCGACGACGACGGGGATAACAATCATGTTTATCATTACCTGTTGGCACGCAACGAAAACTATGATTCAATAAGTGTAACTTGCACGGATTACGATGGTTAGCAATGAAAAATCATGAGCACATCCCCAACCGCGTATGAAACGACGAGGATGAGTTCATGTGCACGGGAAAATGGTCTGAAAGGAGTGAAGGAAAGCGGAAACGTGAGTTACATTACTCATCCTGTGATGACGGAATGGGAATAATTTTTCTCAATGAAGCTTCACATGTTTCACGACGAGGACAAGTGTGCTTATGCAGTTGACAAGGGAATGTATGAGAATGAAAGAAAAACATAGGCATGAGAAATAGAAAACGTCGTCCGTGTGAGTGTGTGCCGAAAAAAGCAGGCATTTTCATTCGAGTACACTTCAACTTGAACTTAAAAATCTTCAACTTACTTTTTATCTCGATTTTTTATCTCTTGATTAAGAAAAAACACTAGCCCAGAGAGTCTCTAGTTTAGTGGTATGAGTGTAAATAGGTTTCTTATTCTTGCTTTGGTGTTTTTTTATACGCAAGTTTTTCTTTGCATTGTGCGCTGAGAACATTTGGGGTTGAAAATTTTAAAGGACACTCCAAACAAATCTTCCACACTGCCAACTCCTGCCTCTCCCAAACAATGTTGCGTGTCTCCTTCACAAAATGTCTGCTTAAATTTATGATTATCACAGAGTCTCTCTACTGGATAAGAAAGGATTAGCATCTTGTATGAAACTTAATGCTTTTTATCTTAACGATTTTTTTTGTCTCAGCGCTTATAAATATTTAGAGAGAAACACTCTGATGCAATTTGTAGAACAAAAAAAGCAGTAGTTGAGTTTCCTATTTTTGTGGGAAATTCAGCACATTTTTATGTTGAGTAAATGTTTCTGTCAGACCATTTCAGTACAATGCTGAAAATGAGAGTACAAAGTGCTGCCCAAAACTGTCTAGGAAGCTGTATGTTTCCAGAGCTAACAAAATCAGCGGAATATTATAAGGTTTCTTTAGTGTTTCCGCGATTGTAGAATGAAATGACGTCATAAAGTATTTGAATAGAATTATTTTTGAATTTATGCCCTCTTTTTACTTTGCACAATTTTAATAAACATTTAGAAAGACGTTATGTGAAATTTCAAAAGACATTTTAAAGAAATGGTCCAATTATGGCTAATGTTCCTCAAACATGAAGTTTTGCATTTTGCACATTTGTTGAAATGATTTCACTCCTACCATGATTTCTCTCCTACCAAACAGGAGAAACTTTTGCGTGTTTACGTAAAAATAACTGAATGGCTTGATTTAATCTGATACCAAGTTCAAGGCACATCTAATTAACGCTTATCAGTTATCACCAATTTTTTCGGCATTTACATCCGAGTAGCACGCACACTACTCTTCCTTCCATTTTAAAAAATCATTGCGCTTTATTGCGATTCTGATGATTTTAGATAAGACACAAGAAAAACTATGAATGTCAAAGAAACGAAAGCATCCAAAATCACCACTACTACCATGAGCAAGGCTATTTCCCCATTTTCATCCTCACTCTAAAGGGAAATGAGAGTTGAACGTGTGGAAATAGAAAACGCGACAATAATCCTCATAAAAAGACTTGTAGGATAAGAATGCGATTTTTTTCGCGACGAAATTATATTTTCTCTTTATGTCTGTGTCTCTTAATATTACGCCCACAACACTGAAAGCAGCTTACCAAAAAATATTTTCTTACATTTTTAAAATGCAACCTGAGAATAAAAGCATAACATAATCTCCCTCTCAAAAGATTATCACTGATAACCAGAGAAAAGTGTTCTTCTACGGAGAAAAAGCCTCTTACACTCAACAAGGCCAAAGAAAAAAGGGTTCAACTCTTCACGCATATTAGTCAGCAAAAAATTGCTTTTTTTTTGCAGAAAAGTACAAATGTACGTCGGAGAATTATGTATGCAATTTTGGTGGACTGCATTCACACTGTTTTAGCATAAATTAAGGAAAAAGATGCTTTCGACTGTGAAACAATGGTGAATTGGGAAGCGAGAAAAATACGGTTCTCTCACTCTCTTTCTCTCACACTCTCGGACACAAGGAGGACGAACGTGGCCCACTTGTTACTTTTTTATTTCCCTTTCAATCCACTCGCTTTGAGAAAAAAAATCTCATATTTCACTTTTCCCTTTGCGTCCTCCTCATCTTCCTGACGCGTCCACTCTACTTTTTTCTTCGGCCGTTTGTCGGTCCTTTGTGTCCTCAAATGTGGCACACGCCTATCGCCTCTCTCTCTCGTCATGAATTGAATTAATAGAGAGCCTTGTGGTTATTTGCATTTTTCTAATTTGTCATCAATCACTTTTACACAAGTATCATTGTGTGTCCACTCACAAAATGCAGACCGGCGTGGGCATGTGACATATGTGTGGCACCGTAAAAAAATCATGACAATATTTCAACTCCTCTCTCATGGTTTTCGCAGTACGACACTCGCAACAACAAGGTTAAGACAGCCGCATCAAAGTTTGTATATTATCCTCTTCTCGCTCAAAATCACTGCATTTATTGACAGAAATAAAGAGCAGTGAGGCGTTGCAATAGATGCAAGTTTTGTGCAGACCCATGTCTAAGCTATGGATCTTGTAGTCAAAAGATGATAACTTTCCAGTGAAAGGAATGCAAGAGAAGTTATCCAAGGCAGCCTTGTGCTGTCTTCCAGAAAATTAAGTTGTCTCCATTTCTGCTCACAAAGTGTATCCAATATTTTGCAGCCACCTCCTCATCCCATTTCAGACAAGCAATAGCGACATATGAAAAGAATGTTTTTACAGTTCAATGGAGCAGTGGAGTCATCATAATGTTCTTGATACATACTTCAATGGACATAGGGTGGCACTCAAGAAGAAAAGTAAGTGAGTTGACGGATACCACTGCTCTCATGACTTACTTTTGGAGAGATGACGATATATAGGGGAAAACCGCACTGCCTTCCTCTCCGTCTCTTTGGTGTGGGCCATATTGGTAAATACTTTTGAGTCTGAGCCCGAAACCTGGTTAAAATGTTCGGTGATTTTGAGAGCAATAGAGTACAATACGCTCGTCCCTATTTCGTACAAGTTTATCGCCCAGAGGAAGAATGAGCGATGAAGCATTTTCTCACTCATGTGCGCAACGAGTACATCACTTCGCTGATTGCTGTGTCGTTTGATGAAGACGGATATCCCTTTCTCGAATTCGAGTGAAATACGGTGAAACATACGATTTGATTCACTTTCTTGTTGAGAATGTCAAAAAAAATTGAGCAAAGCAGCTCGTCAGCTTGTTGTGCTCTGTTACTAAGCATTACATTCGGTGAGGAGAACTTTCCAGCAAAATTGATTTAACTTTGTTGTACACTTTTTGTAAATGTATTTATCTTTCTATACGCGCAATAAGTACGATGATAGCTCATATATCAAATCTCTGGTATCAAATTCATTCTTCTTCTTTAAACAAAATTTGAGAATGTTGCTGACAAAAACATCACTTAGCTCTCTCCATTTTGGTAGGAGGAGCGCTATGCAAGACTTGTTAAACCGAGACATCATTTACTCAAAAATTCTTTTATACATCCTGAAACATATCGACTTCAAGCAAAGCTCGAAGCAAGTATTGGATACTAATGATGACTTTGTTTTTCTCTCGTCTTCCCTGTTAAACTGCTAATACCTTGTCATAGTTTGGCATATAATATGTAACTCGAAGTAATTGCAGGTTTTTTTTCTCTCTCTCTCTAATCACACAAAATTTGCAGACAAGCGTATCGTATATCAAGTTCTAGCTCAGCCTTATACAGCAACATGCATGCACTTACATTTGCTCCGTACAAATTGAAAACAGCTTTTACAAAGACCAGTTTACAAGTGTCTTTTTCCCGTTGTGATGTCACATTAAGGGGAATATGTTACCGGAAACTAGGGCTTGAGGAAGGAGATCTCATGTTGTAAATCCATGCCTTGAGGTACACTACAAATAGTTTCCAAAGTTTTCTGGAATTTGAAATCCTACCCGTCTCTTTCTCAGTGAACAACATCGTTATCATGTAGTGTGCTTTGTTTTAATTCGTCTCTTCTTTCTCTTCTCTGAAGATGAAGTGTCTTATTAAAGTTTGGTCTTGGTACGAGTCCTTGGTTACCCTAGTATGAATTGTATTTTACTGTCCATCTAACTGTCCACCGCCAACTCGAATCAGACACATGGAGAGACTTACCGGCACCATAATGCGAGGAGAGTAATACTTTTGTCTCGTCGTCTGGACTCTGTTGGAAGTTCATCCGGAATAAGTCCCTTCAAATTGGTATGTTCAGTTGGCAAAAATGGCGGAGTGATGACACGTTAGGGAGGTATAATGTTATGATGCGTACGTTTGGAGCACGATTATATAACCAGTTTGACCTTCAGAGATATTAGGAAAGTTTGGGGCCAATTTTGAGGTCGAAAGCATATAATTTCCATTGAGCTCTTTTGCAACATTGGGCGGATGTGTGTGCAACCATATTGTGTTTTGTGCGGCTGCAAGCTTGTTTTTCGGCTTCGTATTGGTGTCAGGAGTGTATAACTTTTTCGGAGTCAGCCTCATTGTTGATCCTTCGCGCATTAGAGAATAAGGTCACTCATGCAAAATATCCTAGTTTCTCTTCAGCTAGATTCGAAGTGACACGTCATCCATCTCGCTCAACCCGGTGCAGGAATGTCGAACACGTAATACATGATGTATGCACACACAACTTTTTGGCACTACTTTTTTTCGCAGAAGGAAACCAGAGAAACAACAATGCTCAACTCTACTAAAACTCCATCAGCAAATCACTTTTTGTTCTTGTAGTCATCGTCATCTTCTCTCTCTCTGTATTTTCTGATATTCTATGCATTTTTTCTATTTTATTCCCATCACCATCATCATTCTTAGCGTCATCTTTTCTTACACAAGGCCAACAAAGTGCCACACATGGTAAAAGATCAATTTCATGTGTGAGACGGATGTGTGTGTGTGTGTGTGCCAACACGAGATTTTCTCCTCACTTCGAGTTGTACCGAGGGGCCCTATTTGTTCATACATATTATCCATCTCAAACTCATACATAACGCATTATATTTGTAGATTTTTTCCCTCTCTTTGACAAGGAGGTAGGCGGATGCAAATACGTCGACTTTCTGGCCAACAGATTGAACCGAAAAATTCTAGGTTAAACCTGTAATACCAGATTATTAGGTTGCATGTAAATAATCGCCATACGGGTTTTATCGTGTTCTCTTGTGGGAAGCCCGTGTATTACAGAGAGATGCGATAGGTTTTGTATGAAAAACGTCTGAGCTCTCTGTCCTCAGCTTGTTTTGTAGTCCCGATTATGATGGTCCTTGACTTTTTTCCTCTGATTGATCATTCATCCACACAAGTGTGGGTAAGCGTATTCTCCCCTGATTTTCTTGTCGGTGACCGTGAGCACTTTTTGAGTCAAGTTGAAAACCAGGAATCAGCAGAAAACAACGGCATCTGCATCACACTACCACCATGTCCTTCTCGCATGGTCCTATAGGCGATACAATACAAGTATAATATCCTCGAAAAAAAAAGAGAACGACCATTAAAAAATTTCGCGTCCGTCCTCGTCCTACCACCATGAGCAATGAAAAATACGAGTTTTGTAATCGCTCCCTCTCTCTAAGCCGGACTTTTCGACAGATTTGAAACGTTCAACGTAGTAAAACGTGTCTGTAACGTAATTCATACAAAATGTAAGCCTCGTGTGGCCGGCAACTAAGACACAAATCCTCTCTCCGTCGTTGTTTTCTAGTCGAAGATTTGAAAAAATAATATTTATACTCAACCGCAAGTGAATGTATTCCGTCCACAACGAAATGAGTTGGTATGATGTGCTCCTAATTTCTACCCGTGTTCATATTGGTATCCTTGATCCTCTCCGATTTGTATGGGCCATTGTGATTAAGTTTTAATGATCCCATGGTTTTCATAATGACTGCTGTGTGGCCAGTGGAATGAGGCACAGAAAATGAGAGCCTACTAGACGATGAAGGAAATGTATGAAAATTCTGAAGACCCAGACACCCTATTTAGCTGCAAAAGTCACTCAATAGTAACGGAATGCCGAGGCGGGTAGAGTTTAGTGGTGGATCGACTTCGCAGGGAGAGAAATTTAAAATGCTGAAATCAAGCTCAACAACGATTGCTGTAAAGACGTTTGTGAGAGATAGACAACGTGTCGGACTTTGGGAGATTAAGTGTTTCCCTTCTTTCTTTCGACTCAATTATGAGAAAGAATTCGTGAAGAGGCCCGGCTGCAAGAATGCGCTCATTGGGAATGTGTGAGCACTCGTTGTAAAACATTTATCTGTGATTTCATCATCCATCAATCATCCATCCCATTTGCACTCATCCCGTATCCTGCATTACATTTGTACTTGATATAAATTTTCTGGGTGCATCGTTCAACACACATGGCGAAAAGGGTTTTCTAAAAGGATTTTCTCTCCGCTTGTAACGATGCACACAATGGGGAATATGTGTGTAATGTATTTATCCACCTTGAAAACTGCATCATTAACTCGCTATGCTGCATGCGCTAAGCTACTCTTGAGACGAACAAAAACTCGAATTGAAAAACAGTTCATTGAGGTAAAAAGTTTCATCTTCATATGAGAATTTTTCATTCATCCATCCTCTTACATGTGTTCACAGTTGGATGTTGTTTCAAAGGCGAAAAGATTATTTGAGAGGTTCCTAGCACATAAAAACCGATGGATTTGCTACGGCCAGCTGAAAAAGTGGGTTAAACAGCGTAATGCAATGGTATTTCGATTTCAGCAACAAAAAAAGAAGATTGTTGCGAAAAAAAAGCTGGGGAGAACTATTACAGGTTATGTAGACTCGTTCCTTCTCTGAAGCGTAAAAACTTTGGTGTTTTCCTAAGATCTTGTGGCTCTGGCTCACTTTTTGATTTGATCTTTAAATGTGATACGATGTAGTACGCCAGTAAAAAAATTCGGAGGGTTGGGCCCACTTTTTTCCGTAATGAAAAGGAAAATCGATTGGTGAGCTGATTTGGAGAACTTCTCGAGCGAAAGACGAGGGCAAGTGTCACAAAAATGTCATATTTTTCGGTGCGTTTCAACTTTACGTGTCACAGGAAGAGAGTCATTGAAGCGTACTCTATCTTTGATACAAGGACGCCTTTATTGGAATGCAGGAAAGGTGATAAATTGAATGTGTTCCCATTGTAGGATGTGATTAGGGAGGAAGGGGGAAAAGCTGGTGGTGTCGCCTGACGCTGCTCACTCTAAGATTCAATAAGGACGTCACCCTCCATGCATTTTTGATGATTTGGAGAGCGACTAGGGTCACAATATGCACTTCGTACACACAATGAAAATGGGAAGGTTGGGGGACTGCCTAAATACTAATTTCGTATGCACAATGTGATCTGAAAAAGTGCCTTCTTGAAGAACACCTCGAAAACACTACGATCTGATCATTCTTTCTCCAGAGAGAGAGAGTGACAGAGTCACGAAATGTGGGACAAGACCTGGCCCAAATAAAGTCACGCATAATAAAGATAGCTCTCTATAAAAAAGTGGAATACACTCCTTGAGTCAAAACCTCTTCTCTCTATCACTCCTTCCAATTGAATGAGAAAAAACCGTTTTTAGAATGTCAACACCGACATATTTATGGGTTAAGCCACCTCAGCAAAATAACAATCAGCGTGCTCAGCCTTGAATTACTCTGACAAGAGAAAATATTGCACACTTCAACCGTCAGATTTGGGTAAGGAAAACAAGTGATAACTCGAGATGATTACGCTCAGGCTCCGCATTCCTCTTCTCGTGTAGGTGCAAATTTTGACCTATTGAGGTTCAACACACCTGTCTCACACAACGAAGAATTCAGTTTTACAAATAATGTTTCAAAATGACATCATTATTTGCTCCATATAAGCAAGTCATATACACACCTCCTCCTGCCACGAATTTGTCTCCGTAAACATTTCACCTCGTGAGCCTTTTTCGAGAAATTTATCCATTTTTTTTTTTCAACCCACTCAACTGCAGTGAGGATGCATTATTAAATATATTACAGAGTAAAGAAAAAAAATAGCGAGGAGACTCCCGCTTGTGTGTTTATTCATTTCAAAGGTTTTTACTCCTTTCGTTGCAACAGGTTCTCGCCTCATTTTGTGGCTTGTCCTTTGGGACAAGTTGAGTTTGGTGTGCATACACACCGACTAGTTCGAGGACGATGGTGGTTTTTCTTCGCAGTTTTGACTGCTCATAAAATGTTGTTTGAGAAGAGGTACCTGGTAACCTTCGGTGAACTTGACCTGCTACTTCATAAATGTAGTCATGATCGCGTAGTTAAAATGACGATAAAACCCGAAAAGTTCAACTGCAAAAAAGGCATAAAGCCTATACACTATTTGTATGCTGCTTCCATACGAATCATAATTATGTCACAAAGTGACGGAATAGTTAAGGCAAACAAAACAGTTCCGTATATCATTTCTCTTTGACTCTGACTCACAAATCTATACGAAGTCTCAAGATAATTAGCTTTCGCCAAAGATATAAAAAACAAGGTAATAACCCAAAGAATGCGACGAGGTGACAAAATGGGAGTCTCTCCGCCATTTTTCTGTCGTTGGCAAAATCCCAGCAAAATATTACGTTGAAAATGTTCGCCCTTATTGCAACGTGGAATGTTGATGACGACTCAAAAATACGAGACGCGGAGATTTTTAACTATTTTTTTGGGGTTGTTTCTGGTGATGTTTGTGATGTAAAACACGCATTCCTTTGCCGTTACCACCCAAGACCCAGAGTGTGAGTGTGCAAAGACGTAAAACGTCAGAGAATCATAATATGAAAATTAATTAAGTTATACTCACAGCAATTGGATTTTTAATACTCACCAACGTACGCAAACCATCGTCGTGTGATGTGTCTGGCGTGTCGTCCATGTTGCCAATCTTGTAAACAACCCTGACTCTCACGTAGCGGTACTTTTTTCGGTTCTTCTTCTTCGTCTCGATCACTTCCAAACTCGTCATCGTCATCCATCGTCATCTCTCATCTTTTCTGATACATTTTCTCCCCTTCACAACCTAAAAATCCTATGTGACTTCATTTGCATTCAGGACAAAAGGATGCGGACATTCTTGTGCTCCTTTTTCGTTGAAAAATTTGTGTGCATCACTTTGCCCCGATTTTTTTCACCCTATAAAATGGAATACTTGTAAAAGTGTATACACAGCATGACAATGAACAGAGTAAAAAAGTATGGTAACAACGAAAAGAAATTCCACACTCCCCAAATCTCGGCTAGCTCTGAATCCGTTTCGATTCCTAATTTGCATAAAGTTAAGGTGAGTCATAAAAGTGAAGAATGCGAAATTTGTTCTGATTGTGAACACGAGAGTATAAGTATGAGCATGCGGAAAAGGTGTGATGATTATGATTGGTCAAACCTCACAAAACATAATGGGCTCACCAGTTTTACAGAAAAGGAAAAGAGCACACTAAACTCAGCATGATTTCAAAAGGACATGCTACACCCTGCTGTACGACACTGCACTCTAAAGTTTCCTTCAAAAAGGGGTGAAAATGAGGGATGAATGAATGAATGCACTGTGTAAAGTGCATCATAATAATATTCAGAGTGAGCATTACCACTACATTTTTAAGCTCTGCTCAACTTGTGCTGCTTTTTTCTTTCCTTTTCTTTTGCTGACGTTTGCGGATGTCATACCACTACTGCCACACATTTTTTTCACACAGAGTGCACACAGCACCAACGATTATATCATGATTACCATCGATCCTCACTCATCCGTACCGTAATCAGTGTGTCAATGTCATTGTCATTGTTTCAAACTTTCCAACCATTTTCTCTCCCTTTCCTGCATGTTACATCCTTACAAATTTACTCCCTTTCGTACACATCGACACCACAAGTGTGGATGTATTGTCGTCAGGAGAACACACCTGAGCATTTCGCTCACACACTTTGTCAATTATCCACTGTAATTTCTCCACTTGTCGAGATGTGAGCACTTGAGGTGTTCTTGCACCCTGCATTACACATATACCACGGCTAGCCGGTGCACTGCGTGATGAATTTGTTGGATGAGAAATTAACCGTAATTACGTCTCTGTGTGTTTGTTTGAGTGCGAGCAAGCTATATAATATGCTTTGAGGTGGCATACAGTCTCGTACATGACGAAATGATAACTAAGTATGCACTTTGTGA
Source organism: Alloscopus bannaensis (assembly GCA_027743745.1). Lineage (NCBI taxonomy): Eukaryota > Metazoa > Arthropoda > Collembola > Entomobryomorpha > Entomobryidae > Alloscopus > Alloscopus bannaensis. Next base: position 43,006 of record JAHZMW010003330.1, read on the forward strand.
TTAGAGTTGATGACGTGGTGTTGTTCTTTCTGAGCGTACCTTATTATTCTTACTTTTTTCAACTTTCGTGTGTGTGCTGTACGAAAGCATGTGTCATTTTTAGAGATAAAAATACAGAGACGGACACTTTGAGGTTCGATATCACGTTTACTCCTCGTACTTCCTTATAAATCGCGTTGCGACGGAAAAGATTTTTAAAAAAGTACGTCATCCTTCTTTCATCGCTTGAGCAAGTCGATATATATATAGAAACAAGAGATCGAGTTTCTCACTCTTTTACACGTATTAGTTTGCCTCTTGTTCAATAGTCTCGACGCGAGCATACAAGAATAACTCGTCAATTTCCACTTTTTCAACATTTGACTCTTGACTGTGTGTGGGCAGGCGAGAAATCGACTGGTGCAGCGGTAATTCACTTTGTCGCAATTATGAAATTATGCATGCTCGCAATCCAATAGCATTGACCTTGATGACAAACGAAATACGAAGGAAAATTCATTCCGTGTACGTGTAATGGTGAAGTAATTGGAGATGATGACACATGGTTCAACTTTTTGTCTGCTTTTTGTACGCATTAAACCTTGTAGACGTATCATTACTCGAGTTGCAACCTGACCACCTTTTAATTCCGCAGTGTACAAAAAAAAACTGCTCGAATTTTTTTTCAGGTCCCTTCATAATCCACATAATGATGATTACGCTAATTTAAAAAACTGAGTGTAGGTTTACATTTGTTACATATTCCGATATGAATGCTTTTATTGAAAATTTCCATTTGCCAGGAAGAACCATTTGAGGAACTTTTTGTAGCCTGGCCAACAACATTTTGAGTTGTTTACAATGACAAGTGTGCCTGCTAAGAGGTCAAGTATTTTTTCACCTACACAACCTCTAATGCATGCAGTTTTACTTCGTATTTGATATCTTTGATTTGAATACGGATGAATCGTTTGTTGTTCGAGTGCACATTACTTTTTATTTCTCTTCCCACACCCCAAAAAACTGAATTGGAAGATGAGCAAAAGGAGCAAAAATACCTTTTCATAACCAGCACATATTAATAACAATATTTTTACAACGGTTTTTTGGTGATGATGCCAACCAACATGCTCACCAACCTCGTTTTCCGCCTTTTTTTACAACCATCATCTCTCTCTACCCACTTATTATTACGCATACTCTTACTTTACTATTTTTATTACATATCCGTGTTTAATTCAAGTCTTTTTCAAGGAAAGAGGAGAAAAAACGTACAAAAAAATACATTATTATTCATTTTCGTGGTTCATACCAGAAATACGCATATATGTTCAAGTGGTCATGTGTTACAGTAGGGAGCAAAACATATATTCTTTTCACTTTTTTGTCTTTCTGCCTCTCTCACTCATCTGTCTCATTTGCTGCCCTCTTTTCCTCGGTAATGATCGCTCTCTTTACTTTGTTGGACACTCATCCTCATCATCACCATAACCACCGAGACTAGCCAAGTTCTTTTGCGTTTTTTTTCACAACATGTAAGACACATTGTGCACAATGTGTGCGTGGCTAGTGAAAAAATCCGTGTTGAACTTATGTATATAAAAAAGACTTCGCGTATCTTTCATCAGTTTATTACACCTTTTTTTATTATTACTTTGCTCGTATTCTCTCAGGAAGAGGAGGCAGAAAGTACAAATGAATGAAATAGGATAAATAGTACATTTTTTTACTGCAAAAAACGTATTACTTTGCATAGTCATTCGCGAAACCGAAATGTGCAGTAAATTTTTTCCCTTTTCATCTTGAAACAAAAATGTTTACAAAACGTTGCTCCACTAAAGGAGAGACGGCGAATAAATGACATTAATTAGGAGACATTTTGGAGTCGCTTATTATATTGTCTTGAGTCACAAAAAATTCATACTTATCACATGAGTTTGATGACGTTAAAATGAGTTATTGCTCTGTGCAACGTTGTTGCAACCATTGTACGGCACGGCATTTGCATGCACGACAAACGGAATTCGGACAGACAGTTTCTAGAGCGATCATAAAACAAAATGAAATGTGTTGTCACATTCTCAGGGGAAAAATGGGACTTTCCTCTAGACAGCCTTGGGCTGTCGCTCTCTCGGTTAAAAATCATGCCGTGTTTTCCTCAACATGTGTGACAAATCATCAAAATGAGCTTAGCAGAGGGATGCACGTGTGCTCTTTATTATCATCAAGATTTTGCCACGTTTTTTCTCTTTTTGTGTCTGGTCGAAAACCGTGGTTAATTGCATATTCATTTCGCTGACAACACTCAAAATAAAGTTCAACGTCAATAGGGAAGCTCTGGAGCGACACTTTTGTCTGTTATATGAAATAACAGTCTTGTCCGATGCTAGAATACCAAATAGGTATCTTAAGCGTTCGAAAAACCTTTGCTTGCAGGCCACCTGCAAACCCGCTAAATTAATTTAGAGCAATATTGTACGCAAACTCGGTGTTTTTTTTCTCTCTCAAAATCATTAGAAAAGCCGAGGTATATCATTTTTTACACCCAAAAAGTCGAGAAACCTAGTGCACTACAGAGAGCAATAAAAAACGATTTCATCGGGCCTCACAATCTCACCCGCAGACACTGCTGAGTCTCGGCTTTCGTACTCAATCTTCACTCAGGCAAAAATCAGGAACGCGGTGCAGAGAAAAAAAAACGATCCGCGCACAAAAGAAAAAAAAACTTGCTGCAAAGAGCCACGCAAGGGTCTCCTTTAGAAAATGATGGTTTCCTTTAAAAAAAAACATTCATCATCATTTTTTTTCTGTTGTTGTTTTAAGTTTCATGTATCAGTTTTTAAAAGAGAGAGAAATATAAAGTGTGAGTTAACTACAAGATGGCCAGATGCGCTACTCAGCCCTTGGAGCGTGTCTTAGTGACCTGATAGATGGAAATCGCGAAGATCATTTACTCTTTTAATTACCACCTGAAAACACATTGTACAATATGCGTACACAAAGTTTTGCATGCACACTCAGATCATATTAATTTGGGAGAGAGAGGAGGAGAGTATTTCATTAAAGCACAAATTCAACTTCGAACGTTGTTGTGTGCATTTGAGAAATGAACAGAATCAAAGAAATTAGTTGTAGAGAGCAGCCAGCCAGTGAAGTGGGGAGAGTGATGAACTATCAGTAATCAAGAGCAAATAAAAGGGGAATTTTTCTTCAAAATTCTAAACACTGAACAGTTATTAAGCTTGAAAAAAAAGAGGTCTATAGTTTTTGTGAGGTACTACTATGTAATATCTTGTAGCTCACATGCCGAGGAAATATTGGAGTTGAATTGTAAAAATCATCTATTTCATTTCAATGTTAATTATTCTCTCCCTCTTCATTTGAAAAGGGTTGTTGAGGTTAAAGGAAGATACGCTTTTGATGGGCTAAATATTCCTGATTGAGCTGCAAGAGTAAAAAGGAATTATGGATTACAGAAATATTTTTTTCTCGACATCATCCTTTTCTAAAAGTTGTGCGCGAAAGGGGCTAGCTCATAACACGTACCCTATTAGAAGCACGAAATGAATAGTAAATGCGGACAAGAACTATGCTGAGCAATTCCTTCTCTCTCTCAATTTTTTTTATGAAAAATTCACTCATTTAATGTAGCAAGGAGCTTCATAGGCACATCGCAGATCTTGATGATCTTGTTCATCAAACGTTTATCACGGATGGATTGGAAAGTTTACAGCCTTTTTAACAGGAGAAATCGATCACATGTAGTAAAACCATGTAATGTTCGAAAAGCCCAGACACAAAAAGGGGCGAATTTCTGTTAACATACACCTTTTAGGCAAAAATCGACGAAGAGAAAGAAATATTTTTCTGAACGAGTAAAAATCAGAGAATATATGTTTCTACGATAGCACACCTTTTATCTCCATGTAGTAAGCTCGTTGTTTCGAATAGTTGGTAATTCTTTTTTTTTCTTCTCAGAAACGTGGCAAGAATTATTATCATTTTCATCATAGTTTCAGCAAAGATCCTTTTAAAACTTTTCCTACATTTTTTTTCTCTCTCTATACTCCTTGCAAAGCCGTGTGCACAAGTTCCTAATGAAAAGCGTAATAGAAGCTGTGTAATGTAGAGTAAAAAAATACGTGCTAACAGTTTAGACTCGTTATATGGCTTACATAGTTTAGCAATCTTCTTACGATATCACTCACACACATCCTCTTGAATGAAAGCAAAGGGAGAAAGAAAAAATGTAAATGTGCAGATTTATTGCGAATGAAACAAGGCGCTTTCAAAAGGTGGTATTCGCCATTAAAACACACATATTTTTCCTTCTAAAATGTGTCTGATGAGGCTTGCCGAGGCGAGTGCTTTTCAAATGAGCTTTTAGCCGAGTAAATCAGGCGCGGTTTCTTTCTATCGACTCCTAGATTTTTTTCTCTCTAAACAACATAATATTCTTGTGTGAGTGTGTATGTGCAAACACGGATTTCGAGTGAAAAAAATATGACTTTTATATACTCATAATATCTATCCACACCGTATATGAACATACTTTGCTAACTTGTCTGTATGCAAAAATGCAGAAAAAAAGTCGACCTTAAAGATATGAGGCACAACGAACCGGAGTTCATTTTATGCAGCTTCCGTTAAAAAGTAGAAATTTAGATCATCAAAAGCATAATATGAGAGAGAGACGTGTACAGAGGATTCTACTTTATGAATATGTGTGCAAATGGGAGTCTCTCCTTGTGTGTGTGAGTGAGTAAAAAATGATGTGCACTGCTCGCTGCTCCACGTCGTTTCATATTTTTTACAAACTTATATAGTGCAGAAAAACACATATATGGTCACACACACGTAAACACACACGCATACAAAAGTGTACATACTCTCGAACGTGTACATTCTTGTAAGATAAGCTCCGCTCTGCGAAGTTCAAGAGCGAAAAAGGTGTTGCTTTTGCCGGGGGTCGACAACAATTTTTCGAGGAAGAAATTCAGCTCATCATTACCATCATCATGAAGGCGCGCTCTATACTCCTCCATACGACGAGGATACGTTTTGCAGATTACTGCATCGTCTAAGGGTTTAGTATTCCTGACGCGCTCTATAGGGAAAATGCCGGTATGTATCTTACTCATCGCAATGTGTTTGCAGTCGAACAACAAGATTGCAAAAGAATTCCTTTGCATCGTTCCCTTTTCTCCTCACTCGACGCGGAGGTGTACACTTTTTTGATGCAATTTGAAACTTGTGTGGTTTAGTTTCACGCAATATCTACTATGCATTGTTTGTGTCCCTTTTCTCTCTCTCTCTCTCCCTCCCTCGGCGAGTTTTCTTCTTTTCTACCCTTACGAAAATGGTAAATGGTCAGTTGGTAAAGTGATACACGGAATGCTCACAGTGTGACCACTTGGGTAACCACTACACTAACCCGCACATGGTTTAGCATATTTTTTCCCTTTGCAAACGATGACGGTACTGTTTAGGTATGAAAAAGAGAGAATGAGTGGAAAAATCACTACCCCGGCTCTCTCTCACCCTCTGCACACACGCTTATATGCATAAATGTGTATCTGCATACTCAACTTTTCAACTACCTTAATGCTTATGACGTGTGTGTGTGTGTGAGTGCATCCTCAACAATCAGCGTTTGAAATCCTTTTTCAAAATCGTACACATACGAGTTTTCCTTGTAAATTTTCGCAATAGAGAGAGGAGGGAGAGAGAAGAAAAAAATCCACCACCATTTGGCTGCAGGGGAGTAGGGTCAGGTATAAAGAGATGGTTCGGAGCCTCACAGAGATCACAAAGCATTCGATTGCCGAGTAATCAACTACCAAGAGAAAAACCATTCTCTCAGGTAAAAACCTCGAGCTATCCGATTTTCGAAATACTATTTTTCGAAATCCTCATATTCTATTTAGTTTTAAGAAGTGATTTTCACAAAAGTTTTCGGGAAGAGTTTTGGGGAAGGGTTGACAGTTCGTCATTTACACATAGCTGACAAAATTTTGCTCAATAGTGCTCCTCTCGATAGTCGAAGAAGTATTAATTGGTTTTTGATTTGTTATCAATTACTTACAACAGAGAGAATATAGAATATATCTTTTTTGCAACGCAATTTCTCCTTGTCTCGTCGAGTGTGATTCAACTTTTGTAGTTCAGAAACAGTGTTTCCACAAAATATATATTTTCTTTTCAGTATTTTTTCTTTTAGTACAAAGTGCTTCGCTTATTACGTTTGCAATATAAAATCATCAAAAGAGAGAAAGAAAGATTTGGAATTGAAAAGTTCCTGGTTACAGACGTTGAGGGAAGAGTGCAATTCATCATTCTTTGGAAGCAAGACACACACAGAGAGAAAGGAAGCATCAAAAGAGAAGAATAGGAAAAATATTTCGAGAATTTTTCAGAGTACACGCGGATATATCACGTTTTGTGATTTCGTTATCTTTCGTGAGGAGATGGAAAACAAAAAAAACGCATTTGATTTATACGAATACCTCCTCTCCTAATTTAATTCTCCACTTTCCTTTCTTCAACTTCCTCTGCCACTTCAGGATTGTTTTGAGGAGAATAAGTACACATCACCAACGCCGACAAAAAAAAACGTAGTTTGTGTGATCGCTCAACAATTCAATCTTTTTTTGAGGAGATGTGAACCGTAGAAAGTTTTTGTTCTGAAAGAGGAACAGGATAAAAAAAGAGAAAAGATAGTATAATATCAGTTTAAATAATATTTTCATGCGACAACGTGTTTTCTTTTGTCCCTTACACTTGCATCATCGTGCAGTAATAAGGTTGACTATATAATTTCACTTATTTACTCAAAGGAATGAAAACAGGCTTGAGTTTCTTTCAATATTTTGATTACGATTTAAAAGAGTTTTCGGAAGACAAATGAAAAACAAGGGACATTCCTCTCTTCCATTTGAATCTCAGTACAAAAGCGCTTTATGCGAATTTCAAATAAATATCTCAAAAGTTTTCAAAGTTGGAATGAAAAGTCATGAGTTTAATTTTGTTCGCTCTCAGCTAGAAAACAGTGCTTTTAATATCGAGCTTGTACGCTCACCAAGTACACTAGACGTGTACAGCTTGGTAGACGTGAGGACAGAGACGAAGAAAGCTAATGGAACACGTGGAGCGGTGAAAGATGACACTCCGAGTAGAAAGAGAACAAGTTCAATTACGAAAGGACATGTGTGTCTTGCTTCTTTAAGAATAGAGCAAAGTCAAAGATGTGGGTGAAAGAGGGTGAAAGCTATATTTTCTGAGACTGAAAGCAAATCGAGTAGCGGAAAAAAATGACGAAACCGGAGACTGACATGAATTGCGTAATTAAGGGACGAAAACTGACATTGACTTTGAATCTAAGCACTGCTTCTTTTTTTCTCCACTTTGGATATATAGGTCAACAATTTTGGGACCCGCAACCCACAACTTTCAGATCGCCAACATGATCCGTCAAGTCATTTTAGCTGTTCCTTTTGCTTTCCTCCTCCTCGCCGGCGTGAGGGCGGAAAATGAGGTGAAGGCCGCTGGAAACGAGGAAGCCACTCGTGGAGGCTACTCCCAGCAGTATCACTACAACTCCTACCCCGGAGGTCACGATCCGTACGGTTACACCTATGCCGGTCTCTCTTTCGACTTGTCCACTGGACTCTTCCTCGCTCTCGGAGCCATCATCGTCCTCCTCGCTTTGGCTGCTGGTACGAAATCTCAAAATATCAGACAATATCTTTCTCACTTGGAGAAAAGCGGCGTGCTCCTTCCTATGGAGTGAAGGACGGAGGAAAGTGATGTAATAAATTTGTGCTTACTAATTGCAGTCATCTACCCACTCTTGAGCAAGAACTCCGGATACGGAGACTACGGATGGAGCGGTAGCCAATACGGAACCTACCGTTCCCTCAACCTTGCCAGCCTCTCCGAGAAGGTCCTCAATGGCATTGAGAAGCTCTACGATGTATACAACAAGAACCAATAATTCAGGTATGGCTCATCCTTTGAATTATAACGTCATCAATGCGACTGCTCAGGGTCACGGCTATAGGCAAAGTTGCATGTGCATCCAACTTTTTTTTTTCCTGGGGCGTTATGAAATCAGAAGATTCCAGAGTGCAGGAACATAATTGCCTCATAATTTTCACAAGCTTTTGAGTATTTACAATCGTAATACTATTTTTACTTGTGTTACTTCCAACGTAACATTTTCAAGTTGTCATTGTAAAGCGAGAGAGAGAGAGATAAGAATTACGTTGAATGTAAGATTACACAATGGGAAAGAGAATTTTGGTCATCAGATGTAATTTTTTTTTGAGAAAATTAACGATAAAAGGAAGACGACGGCGAAGTAGACAGGTTACTCACATGATGTAGCTTCCCAACCGTCGTTGCAAAGATAGTCAAGTAGTGTAATACATTTGACCCAGTAACCAAAACGAAAAATGCTCAAAAAAGAGGGAGAGAAAGAAGCTGTATAGTCATGCACAATTTATACATACGCAAAAATACGAGTGAGTACATGGGGTGAGTGCATTTGGGCAAAGTACAGTTATCAAAATGATAAAGTCATATTTGGTAAAGTATGGATTGAAATCTAGACAAGTTTTTTTTTACAAAAACGTATTCTGTGTGTAAGTAGAAAGTAGATCTGGTTAGGCAGGATCTAGCGACCCCACATCTTAAATTTGACCCATCACCCACTTTTTTCAAGAATCAAGCTTAGGTCGTTCACACAGACTCACTCTACAGCTTATATTTCCTGTTCTGCTTTCTTACTAGCCAAGGTAATGAGGTCACTACCACAACACAAACACAGCCAACCATACCAGAATGATAGGGAGAGAGAAGGAGGATTATAAGTCTCACATATAGCAAAGAGTGGCTATATGCTTGAGATGAGCAAGGCTAGTTGAGGGCAGAATTACTCAGTTTTTTTGCTGCTAAAAAGTGCAGAAGCCACATCAACCAAGTGTGTGTGCTTTTTTAAAAAAATAAAGAACGACGTGCACCCCACAAGTGATTTTCTTAGAGTATATATAATGAACTCATGTATCGTGTGAGGATATATAGTATTATACTGATGATACGCATTTTCTTAGTCGATCATATAACTGATAAAAGGAGAGCTCTTAGGATGATACGGGGTTGAGGTGGTGAGCTTCGTACGTAATTGGTGTGTGAAGAAGAGCAAAAATCTGAGGTATTCTTTAAAATTAATTTGCACGGTTTCGAGGATATGTGTGTGCGTTTGTGAATATATAGGAAAGTAGATAAATACAATGAGCACGCATCTCTGAGCATATAAAATCTACACGCATGAATTACGATTTGTGGAGGAGAAACATTAATTTGATGATTGTTTTTCTCTTTTTGTTTGCTCCCTTTAGATTGGATTGCCAGTAGCCAAAAAATAATATTCTAGATGCTTTATATCGTTTTTATACCTTTCTAACTCTTCGGGCTCATCACAGATTTCCTCTCAGTTCACGAGCCCCTTCGTTCCCGGACGAGGGAGGTTTGCGAATTGGGAGGGAATCCGGGAAAAAGTAATATCTCAGGAAACTACTCGCCGCTGTTGTTCCACAATTCATCCGCTATCATTGGAAAGACTCTGGTCATGCGAAGGAGAAGACGACTAAGAAGAAAACAAAGAGTTGGTCAAAGGCGAAAAGTGGGAAGAACGTCAACGGGATTTTCACTCTCTCTCCTTCCTGACTCTTAATTTTTCTTTCTCTCTCTCTCTCCTTGAATCAAATCAGTTGCTGGTTGGGATGCTCCTCTCTTTTCCAACGTCTTGAACGAACAACGTCACACAGTACTAACAAGGAACGCCAAAAAAAGTACGCATACTCAACACATGAATGACGACGACTGTTACGAACCACACCCGTCATCACGAATATAACGATTATTTATTCAAGTGAAACAAACAATCATTACAAGCTTGATGATGAGGACAAACTGACGACTCGGACAGAACAAACTACATGTAAAACGCACAACAATGACAACGACGACGTGTGGAACAACTGAAATGCTCAAAATTTTCTCCCCCTCCATCCCCTACAGAACCCATTTTTTCCCTGTATAATTTTTTGTAAAGATGGTTTATTCCACGTTTTTTTTGGGGGGAAACCTTTGTTTCGTTTTGGACTTATTCTACCATTTTTTTCTCAACCATTTTATACTGTACGTAACTGTTCATAAAAAAGGTACTACAGCTTTTTGTATACAAAGGTAGCTACTTCCATACAACTATTGCGATTGTTAACCAAAGACTGACTTTTTAACGGACGGGCGACAACTTTATATAATATGTAAGATAATTTTTTTTAGTTATTTTAAGTTTTTTATACGGCAATATAAGTCCACAGGGGTGTGTGTCTGTGTGAGTACACGGTAACACCAAACACGTAGAGGTATAACGACTTGGATTTTGGACACTCGCAAAAAGACGGGGGACTGGAAGCCGACATTTTTTAAAACAAAGTGTAACGGTTTACCGTTCTTCTTCTCTCTGTACGTGGACAAAGCAAGGGAAACGGAGGGTGAAATGTTGCACCAAAGTGTGTGTTTCTTCCCTCTGTGTCAAAAAACAAGACGCTCCTGCTAGAGATATATAACCAAAGCCTACGCTTATATACTTTTCGGACAGAAGTTTTCTTTCGACTTCGTCTTGACCACACATTGGAACTGACACTGACAACTCGAGGTGTGAGGTGATGAGAGTGTGTGGGAGGGGTGAAAGGAGGAAAAAAATATGACGTCCATGGCCATGACCCGACTTTAAAACTAACTACCACAAGTAGAGTTCACAATGATTACCTTACATGTATTTATATAATATGTGAAAAAGACTTTTTTCTACATGGACACAAAATAGTTTATGTAATATTGTTTTTGCTCATATTAATGTCAGAAGCTGACTGCCAAAGAACAAGTTATTTTACTATTTACTCGTACAAGTTTGATTTGACGAAACTTATCCAAGGACTGTACAAACAAACAACAACGATGGACACATCGAGACTCTCAGAAAAAAAAAACTCAGAATGGTACGTACACTGACGTGTATAGTAACTACTGAAAAAAATTATTACCACTAAACAAAAAAAAATGGACACACAAGTGACAACATGACTCCCACACATTGTGACTGTTGCAAGACCTGTGACGTGGCGCAATGTGCCGAGTTTTAATACAATCGACAAGAAGGAAAGGAACAAAATGTTCGACAAGTTTTACAACGACACGTGATGTGAACTATTACGGTTAAAGTGATTTTACGCTTTATATGGACGATAACGATTTTTTTGTTTGTTTTTACTGTGACAAATATGATATTCTTCTGCCTCCTCAACCCTCAATGACGAAAAGAATCCCACCCTGCTCCCCCCAAAATTTTAGTCCCTAAAAAAAGAAATTTCGAATTATTCTCCAGCAAAGAGAACAAGCAGTCGTGCTCTCTTAACAATCTTCTTGTTTTTTCCTCCAAAGTGAATTGCCAATCCAACGAATTAGAGTGATTAGAGTGTGCCCAAAGAATCGTTATGTAATTGGTGATTGTTGAAAAAAAAATTCGTTTTTTTGTTTGTTGTCACTTATTTATTGTAAACTATTTGGCCAATTGTACTCCTCTTCTGGGAATTTTCTGGCTGATCAGTGATCGGCTCAGGGGTTTTCAGCGAACTTATTTAAATGCTGGCTCATTGTTGTTAATTATTATTTTTGTTGAAAAAAAATTTGTTGTTGTTTTTTGTTATGACTTGAAATATTTATTGAAATCACTATTTTTATATTGAAATGATTAGTTCCACGATTATTTGTTTTTCAATCAAATAAAGAATTACAGATTCAAAAATAACATTACGCAAGACTCCAACATCTCATTCAAATTCACTATACAATATTTACCGTCCTCACATTTCACTTGCTTCAACAAGTAAAGCATTTATCATCAGATTATTTCACAGTTGTTACATCTGATCCGGAAATACTCTTATTGAGTAATCGCGATTTACTCCTTTAACAATTTTCTACTGCAAATAATACACATTTAAGCCAAATTAACATTTACAAAAAAAATGTTAATGCAGAAACTTGCATCATCGCAAGAACCTATCAAAGGTTACATTATGCAAATTAATCCAGAACACAATAAGCCTACTTTGACTACAAAACTTGCGCTCTTCAAAAATAGTAAGTTACATAATGCGACTCAGCTATTATGAAAATAGGAAGACTTGAGTTGATGTGTCTTTCCTTCAACGATTTGATCAAGTGGCACTTTTCCTGTCAGGCCCCATTGTCATGTCAGTTTTGCTCACACTCGACTCGTTCTTTTTTAAGTATAGGCTTTGTTTGAGCACATAAAAGGAAGGAGACAAACCATAGAGAAAGCTTGCCAAGCTAATGAAGAACCATCGTGCTGACTATCAGAAAGACACCCGTTCACACCGACTTCCCCTTTCAATCCTGAAAAATTCCTTGTGCCATTTGTTCCTCTTGTGTAAGTTAGAAGAAAAGTTCTTTCTCCCGACTTCGGTTCAGAGTTATGCGCCTCTGCGAAGCAGCTACAAACACAAGGTTGCCTTTCGTAATAATATCGAACTGCTGCTAATGCTTTCTTTTCCTTCCCCACCATCATCGGAGCACAAGGTCGGCAAAAAATATTCCCTAAATGGTTTTACAATGCAACGCGAAATGCGTGAAGGGACAGGCAAGATCCTTACAAAGTATCATTTTGCAAACACAAACCTTTTTACAGAAAAATCAGAAAGAAAACAACACTGAGTTTTCTCCTCACTCTCTTTTTCTGCTAATGAAAATTAGTTGAGACGAAGAGAGATACCTTTTATGATTGTAATCTATTCTAATAAGGCATGTGAAAGGTCCTTGCAAAAAACAAGATTTATTCGGAAATTTTCAGGCTGACGGAACACGTTCGAAGGTCAATAGCATTGAACAGTCTGAATTCATAAACGTTCCTTTACATTTTAGAAAACTTGATAGCAGAATCCTGCTATTATTGTTCTTCATCACGCGCTTACTTTAGAATTCCAAATTTGAGTATATAATATTAAGCCAGATAATGTTGGGGGCGTAAGTCATTGTGTGTGAGCGGTAATTCCGTTGAGTGAAAAATCATCGCCTTCGTTTTATTTTGATGGATGCTGAACTTGTCGTAAATAATATTTCATAGTGGGTTTATGTATACCAAATCGATGGGATTTATCTAAAAGTCTTAATTTTTATCTCTGATACAAATGTGTACACACAGCAGAAGGGAAGATACATCTGACAGTGCAAGGTAGGTTGCAATATGCAAAAACGGAACACTCTGAACCCGGAAGTTGGGAACGAGGAAATTGTGTGTCACAACAGGAGTAGAAATATTTGTCACTAATGTTGCAGATACAAAAGGGTACATCATAATACCCCGACTGAAGTTTGCTACGTAAAAACTCAGCGAAGCGACTTGGAACTCATATCACACTCATAAAACTTATTGAAGTGAGTTCTTTTATTAACTAGAGTTTGTAAGATTTGAAATAAATTTGTTTGTGAATTTGCCTTTCTGGGATTGAAAGGCGTTTGCGCAATTCTCTTCATCATGTTTCCTACGAACGTTTCATAGTTCTTGTTACATATTACTACAAAAATACCACGAACGAAGGATTTGGTATTGTTGTGAATTTCCAATGAAATTTCATACACATGATTACATCGCTTCAAAAGCACGCCCAAGAATTGGAATTCAACGACTGTGAGTCTCGGATTTATTTTTAATGAGAAGCTTCCACGAAATATGAAGCACGTGATTTTTGTGCGAACTTTATTTCGTCGTAAAAGGCTAAAACCAAAATACAGACGCTAAGTAATTATTGTTCAAAATGTAGTAAACGTAGTTCCCATCATTGTAGCAAGCATGCTCGTCTCTGCGTTCTTTGTTTCAATGCGCTAACAAAGTCAACATGCAGGACTGCCTCAAGATTTGAAACGTCTGTAAAATTCATTTGATTTGACAAGGCGTAGTTATTTGCCTAACATCAGCATCAATTTCCCTGTTTACTACGCGGAAACGCTCTGTCCCTCATGACAAAACTTTTATTTTGACACAAACGCACTAAAATTGATAGTGTTTAAGATTGTGCTGACATTGAGGATGGGAACGGAGCCTGTGACCATTACATGAGACTTGGTTTTGTTCCTTTCCAAACGACGCACAATAACTTCACAAATTATTACTGAAATTATTCAAATATATACTTACTCCATTGTAATTGCGACAAAGGACGGAGGGCACTTCCTCCAACACAAAATTGCTTTTTATGTCATTTTTATACTGGTCTTCTGCAAACAACCAACAATTCCAGAGATAAATGATCTTGAAAAATACACAGAATGAGCATCAACTTCCACAAATTATTGCTAAATCAGATCAACTTGGACTATCAAAAAGACCGTAATTGACCAAAGTAAACCCCGTCCCTCCATAAATTTCTTTCTTAAGCAAAGATTTTTTCAAAGATGCATAAAACTGTCAACGTGAAATAATGGTTTTCTGCTTTTTGCTACAAAATGCAAATGTAAAATTCTCTACAACTGTTTGTTTGGCTTACTGTAAAATCAATGAACTTCTAAAAGCCACGAGGAGTCATGAACCAAACTGTGATTCTTTCAAAACTCATTCCATTCTTTGACGCTTCATTCAATCAGTGGGAAACAATTAGGAGGTCATGGAGACAATTTACTCAAATTGCGAACTATATTTCACCTGACTATAAGAAGCATGTTTTCATAACATAAATAGACCCACGCCAGTCACCACTGCGAGCATGACGGTGCGTAGGTGTTTGTGTGTGTGAAATCCTTTTAAACGGTTGGCTTGACTTACTTAAATGAAAATGTTAGTAGCTTAGGCAGGAGGATCATCTTGTCCTCAGACGTGTCGTCTCTTGAAGCTGTCCTACTCACTCCAACTCAAACGACAAACCATCTGCAACGAAGCGCGACGGTTTTGTGTCTCTCCGCTGTCATTTCTACTGTTTCGAACGAGAGCTCACAAAACGATACATGATCCTCTCCTACGCCACCGTCATTGTGAGGAGAGGGGGCACAAAAAAAAGAACCCATTACCTGCATATTATTATTACTATTCCTCGTGTATATACCTGTGTTGGCTTGCATTAAATATGGGAGTAGGTCGGTGATGTGAATGCACATTTTTACGCAAGAAGCTCAACGACACGGCGACATCGGATGGAAAAAAGCACTCTCATCCCATCATCATTCAGAAAAAGGAAGGAATTCACTGTAATGCATGCGTCGAAAAAGGGGTACAACTTGCCTACTTCAAAAAGCATTAAAACGTTCCTTTTTCATTCCCCGTAAAACGTGTCATCCTCTCGTTCTCTGCATCACGTCGCAAATACATTTGCATGTGAGATTCGCCTCGGAACCAGGGGTAACACCATATATATATATATATGAACGTATGCACGCATTTTACCACAAACGGAAATTAGGTAGTCCCTCGAAAATAAAGATGAGTGTTCAAAACGAGTATGTACTTATGTCTAAAGTATAAATGTCTGTGTTGCACACAAAACACTTTTCGAATGAGTTTACAGTGAACGGAAAGGAGCGCATCGGTGTGTTTGTCACAAAAAAAATGTAGGGATTCAGGGCTACTTTTATATCAAAAGTATATCACTCTAAATTCTCGTACACAAAAAATAACGCAGAGGTTGACAAGGCTTTTCTTTCCAATCCCTCTCCTGCTCACTCGTTGTTGCCAGTATTTATCAATGTCAGCGTAGGAGTTGAAGAAGGTTCTTACCGTCTCCGGCAGTGACAGTAGGAAGCGGATATCACTTAACTCGTCATCTTCAACAACGTCGTCGAAGTCCTCTACTTTTTAGTCATCGACATTAGTTCAGTTTAGCACGGATGTCATCGTCGTGACGATGTAGTGATCTCGCTCGCCGGTGTGAACACCCATCATCAATATCCACAAATTATTGTTCTGGAGAAGCATGAGTCTTTGTCGCTTGGGAGTTGGCACACATTTCTCAATTTTCACGTAAGTCGAATCGTGTCCAGTGAGTGGAGATTTGTATCATTTTTTTCTCCTTTTCATATTACCAAATAAAGAACTTCGTAGAAATCTCTCATATTTCACTTCTGACTTCGCGCTCAACAAAGAATGGAAATTATAGGTAGTTTATCCTATGGGAAGTTTGAAGAGGGACATGATGTCATATAATGCTGACATGATGCTTTCTTCAACAAAGTGCGTTCCAACAGAAATCGATTTTTTTTGGTCTTTTATCTCTCCCTTTGGATTGATAAATGACGCTTTCACTTTAGATAACGGAGATGACTACTGTATAATCTCTGTTGACTGGAAGACAGCCAGCTGGATAATCGTCCGTTGCTGTGTTTTTTTGCGAGGGATGAGAAAAATGTTCATGTCTTTTCTCATGTTGAATTATTATTTATTTCGCTTTTAGTGGTGAACTATGAGTGGGAGGGGGACAAAAGGGCGCAAGAGGAGGACTCCGAGACTCTGCTCAGTTGGACTGATTGGACTCTACGGTTTCGTTTGGTTTGCTTATTTTTTCTATCGATTTCTATTAATAGTACAATATTACACAACTTAGAATTATGTATTCCGCAAATGACAAAAGTGTCAGACAAATTAGAGTCGATCAGAGTGTAAAGTTCATGCTCATGTAATCTGACGCAATGCGATGGACAGAGTTATACAAGGTTCATTTATGTGTGATTAGTCCACAAAGACTCCCGAAACAAGTGAGGCGCATCACTGCTAAAAATGTAACAAAGCTGATTTGTAGACGACATTGTTGGCAGTTCGATTGAGTTGGAGGAGACGAAAACGAAAATTTGTTGTTATTAAACAAAAATAACATGGGAATATATTCTAAAGCATCAAAGTACGAGTCAAGCCCTCATTGTTCATCTTCAAGCTTTGCTCGCTGAAATCATACGTAAGAAATGGATAATAATAACTAAATTAAAATATCAATTCGCAAATCCTTTTGAGCTACAATAAAACTGATTTACGTCACTTTCTGCTGATTATGAGAGATTGTATTTTTTGCGGAGGAAGAGATAGCTCTATGTGGCGAAATTATTGCGTAGTATGAAACAAACTCAAGAGGAAATCCAACAAAAATTTGCTATTTTTTTGCAAGCTTCCCTCGTTTCGTAAGTGAGCAAAACTACGTATTTATGTGTGTCAAACAACTTCCACCTCTCCCTCTCGGCTTTACAATTTTTGTGCAGGGGTATTTAATTTTGTTGTGCACCACAAGAGAGGGAAAACGGCGACGAGGGTGACGACGACGAGGTTATGCGGTGCATTGTGTTGAAAATGAGTTGGTTGCCGGAATCGCATTGGGGATGGGATAGCGGAACAAAAGAGGAAGTAGCAAAAGGACCCACTCAAATGTAATGCGATACATGCCAACAAGCTGACAATCAACGGTGGAAGAGAGCTCTTGAGTATTATTATGTTCAAGTGCGTGTCACTGGGACTCTCTGACTTTTCAATTAAACTACACTGAACAGATTGAGCACTCTTATTGTCTCATTTTATATTCATTCAATTATGGTCTTTCTCATCACATTATATCAGACTTTGCAGGGAGACAGCAGAAATTGAAATGAGCGGATGCGGGGTTGTACTTTTTTGATTGGCTTTTTGTGGAAATAGTCGGCAATGCCATGTGGCCGCTATAATAGGTGTATCTCAAGCACCGACTTTGTTTCTGTTGCAATCCTAATGTATTTAATCTCATATATGCCTGATGCTGATGTGCCTCAACATAGATAATATAGAGCGGATTTAGTTTATCGAGACGTCGTAAGTGATACAAATGTGCAACGAAAATGTGCAAATTGTGCAATATTATGCTTTTACTGGCACATTTTCCGCAAATAAGTTTGTATTTGGTCTTGTATTTGCTCGCAGCAGCTTGTTGTGAACCTTGATGAAAATGTGTGCTTTGTTTGCAGGGCCTTCAACCACGTTCCTTCAGTTGTTGTTGGAACGCCAACAAGTTACACAGCGGACGCACAGGCTGTAACCCCGCTCAGAGTGGATGTGGCAAAATCTGGAGAAGTCTTTCCACGAAGTAAACAAAGCCAACGTTAACAAATATTTACAAAATTGTGATACTGTACAATAAGCTGTACCACAACAGCGGTCACGCGATCCTTGCTCCAAACAAGCATCCATTTGTTTAATTTACACCGTTTTGATGAAAAGATGATCCTAGGGATTAGGAACGAAGTATGATCAAACTTACCTCGGCCAACTCAAATCAATGAGACAATCACGTGGCTAGAGGGAAAAGTTGAGAAATTACAATGTGGCCACCGGATTTATATGGTCGTTTACACTTTCTCTTCTAATTCGAAACCCTTGTTTAGAAAAGTTTTTCACACCGGACTTTTATGAGAATGAGATTAGAGAGGGAAACTTTCCTTTCGTTAATTGGCGGTGCAGAGAAAGAAAAATCAGAGAGGGAAGTCCCACCTTCCTTTTACGCTTCTCACACTTCACTCTCTGAGGGTTGTCTTACTTAATTAAAACGCTCCGGTGTGGTTTCATGAGAAAGTGTGAGAGAAAGTCGTTTATCCAGGCACAAAACTTTTCCTCACGAGTCTATTGAAGATTCGTGGAAAAAGTAATACGGATATTTTTATGAGAGTGTGAAGGCGGTTTATATAATGAAGTAATTTTATCCGTGTCAGCTCACATTAAGTCGCTTCTGTGTCTGTGGTCAACTCGCTTTGTGCAATTCCTCCCTTCTCTTACACAACTTTTTTGTATGCAGTAGAAGTGAAGAAGAGCTGCAGTGAGTTCGATCCTTGTGGAGGAACGACCGACGACTTTGTTTCTAAAAAAGATTTTGTTGGAGAAATGGAAAATGTTATCTATACCACTGTAGTCTGCCATTTTGCAAGGGATTCTAAAAGTCACACATTTTGACTAGGCATCATCACTGCAGAGGAACACGCACAGAATACTACTACTCTCGGGAACGACAACAGTAGTAGGATTTAGGGGATGAACAACGTGTCATTATTATGCAAACACAACGTGCGACACTATATGGCTGTGCCTTTATTTTGGAGGAGTTTGTTCATGTGTCGTGACACTGCAGACACGCCGAATCCACCACGATTGTGAGTTCAGTGAAAACGATGTTAGCAACAAAAAACGTGAAACTCAAAGCGTGTGGATGAGTAACTATAAATAGTCAAGGCAAAGGGATAGGTCACACGGTCAGACACTCGAGCCAGCGATTCCAATGGTGACACTAATGGAGCATGAAAAATGTCCATCATTACTCCCCGTCACAGTCCTTCTTAATTTGACATTAGCTCCTCAAATTTATGACGCTGGTGTGTACGCTCATGTATGTACTTTGGTGCAAAGGCTCTAGTGAGCACGAGTGTAGTTCCTTGTCTCCCTGAAATTTTTGAAGAATTATGAATGAACTTCACCATGACTCCTCTCCCACCAATATTCCCCCTGTGTCTGAGCCAGCAGAATGTCATTGGAGTCCAGTAGTGCGAAAAACAGAGTATTCCAAACCTCAGCCCACGCGCATATAGTATAGACGAATTTCTGGTTCACAAAGGTGTCACAGAGTCAGGGACTTGTTCTGGAAAACCTGCATCGAGACTCTTCTCTCGAGTTGGTTATATTATCACTATTTCACTCAATGGATTCATTCCGCTCTTCTGACTGCCAGCATTGTTTGCCGTCAAATGTGCTTCCCACTTTCAAGGACGCACAATAGAGCCCTAATATCCAAGAGGGGTTTTGGAAGCTAATATATTTATCTACCTATCTGTACGGAATGGTGGAGATAAACGGAACGCAGTTCCACTTGCTATTTGACTCTCACTCTGCCGGCTTGCTCGCTCCACGAGTGTCATCTTCTATTTATTATATTTCCGACGTAAATGCATATTATTGCGTTTCTTTTTTGGAAAGGAGATTCACTACTCGCAAATAGTGTTTCAGTCTGGTCTCCGTCTCACTTTATTTCCTGGTCATAATCATACACAGCGTGTGTCTTGTTTGTGAAGGAGATGCTGAGATTGCTTTTCCTAGTCAATGAGATTATTTTCCACTCGGCTCCTCAAACACGCGGAGAGAGAGTGAGAGAGAGGAAGTGAGAGAGAGAGTGGAAACTCGAAATGGAGTTGCTCCAAGAGAGATACAGGGAAAACGCATTCTTAGTCAAGACGAATGAGACGCGTACGAAAATAATGTGATGTGCAATTTCTCCCATAAAACCTTATCAAATAGATGATGAAACCATTCCAGCTCGTTTGAAATGGAAACTCTATTGTATATTATGTATTGTTATTATGACTCCCGTCAGATATTTTTTTTCATCCATTTCTTCTCCGTTGTTTCACACAGTCGCAATTTGAGTGCAACATATGGCTGCCAGCGAAAAAGAAAGTCTTGACCTCACACTTGACAAGAAAATGGGAAATGAGCTCGCACTTTCTTTCTTTGTTTTCCATATCTCCCTGAAAATCCTCTCTTTTTTGCTATTTGAGAGATAGACTTGTGAGAGTTGGGGAAAAACTTTTTTCTTCCTTTTCTTCCACTTTCTCTTATACAATTCCACTTTGCAACTAATGTAAAAGTTGAAGTTTGAAGAAAACATTGTCGAAATAAATTGAAGAGTCGTTGCGGTCTGTTAAATGTCACTCCCCTCTCGTGTTTAGTGTTAATGAACTTATATGAGCGGCAACGAGCGTGAATTTCGGTACGAATGACAAAAGCAGCAAAACACTGAGGCGGATGAAAATGTATATTAGATAAGAAACAACTATTTCTTCATCAATGTCTTCATTTGACATTAAGAAAACATTACAGCCCGTGCATAATTGAGCTGATTTTTCAAACGCATCCCTCTCCGTGAAAAAGTTTCATTAGAAGAATTTTGGACAGAGTGAAGGATTCCGTTGTATCCTTTTAGAGTGACATTGTCGTCCTTCCACTGTGAATACAATTTACTTCAAAGTAGCCACAAGTGAGAATGAGGAATGAAAAAGTTGCGAGTTACGTAAATTCGTATTCACAAGGGAAAAGAGAGAAAGTCTTTGGAAGTCTTACCACTCCTTTCTCTCTCTCATATATATTGATGTACAACTGTTGTTGTGTAATGCATAAGTGTTGTACAATATTTTCTTATGTACTTTTTAATGTAATTTTCCTTCTCCGCCTATAGCTCTACAGTGTTGCATTTCTTTCTTCAACTTTTGCCCTTCACTTTTCACATGCGTTCTTTCTTCTTCTCTTGTTCCCTTTATGTGTAGGAAATGTGTGGGAATTGATTTCATCCTCCTCGGACGTGATTCCACTGAGAAGCAGGCTCAACAATGGGTCCACACAATGGGGCACCGTCGCGGCTTCACACAATCCTCAACAGAGTGTCGAGACCAGACTTCAAAAGCTGGACCACCATTTCAACTCTTTGAAGGTCTTCGACGACGACTGTCGACAAAGGCTGCTTTGCGAGATTGCCGAGTCTCCGGCGAAATTTGCACCGCTCACCAGTGCATTTCTCGATGAGACGAGGTTCGTGTGCATCGTTTGTGTCTTGCTCTGATTTATTGCACACCTTTCCCCATGCCATGGCCACGACACGTGGAGTGTGTAATTTGGAGATAGCGAAAGGCTGACTTGAGAGAAAAAGGAGAGAATGAAGTTTGCCAAGAGTAGAAGAACAAGCAACGAAGGGATCGTATTCTCAGCTCATGTTTTATTATTGAGAGCAGCACCACACATTTGTTCATAAGTCATATAGGAATAATGAAACTGGGAGATGTCCAATGAAGAATAGCCTTTAGGTGCAGGTCGTACCATCATCTTTAAGGATGGTCGAGTCAACTGGTAAAAAAAAATATCCTCTATTTTATATAGCTCAAGTGTTATATCCCAATTACTGCACTTTTTATTGAACACGCAGCAAACGAACTACAAATTGTATGGCAGGATGTGCTTAAAACCTGCACATTTAAATCGAGTGTCACACATAAAATATTTTTGTGACAATAGTCGCCAGATGTGACACAAATAAGAGACGATTCCAGTATGTGCCTGAGATCTAGTATTTACGATTATGGATGCACACACGTTGACATCATGCATTCAAGTATCAAAAAGGAAATTACGGCGACAATTACCGGAGATTTATTCTTTTGTCTTTATTACGGGACCAATTTTTATGACATCGTCTCAGCATATCGTTAGAAATAAAGAGTGTGTCTCTGCTCTTTTTTTGTCTATTTGCCGCCCGTCTTCTTTTTTTCTTTTTTGGTTAATTTGAGAGAAGCCCAAGAAACAGAAGACATAATGAAAAGTTATCGTTTGATTTAGAGTGAGCTCTGCTTTTACTATTAAACGGCACCCAAAACCATGTGTCCTCCTGCAACACAATTGCCACTTTTGCCTTCTGCATTGAGGTTAAACGTGTGTGGGAAATATTTCATTTCACAGTTTCAACGGGGACGATAAATCACTGGCGTCCAAACTATTGGAAACAAACGACGGCACGAGACTGCTGACCTACATTGAAGCAGCGCAACGAGGAGCTTCAAGGTTTGTAACCGTTGTCTTTTCACTATCTTCTTTTCTTTTCAGACCAAGTTTCGCTCGTGAAAGAAAAAAAAATTCACATTTTCTCTCAAGCTAAATACCCCTATGCAGTGCCAGAGTTTGTTGAGCTTTTCCTGCAGTCTACAGCAAAGTGTATGCGTCGAGTGGAAAAGTGCTTTGCACAACTCCAAATTTATTGGTGAAATTTATACCCTGGCAAAATGTAAATTACCCCAAAATATGTACCCAATTTATACACTGTCCCAATTGCGAACTGCAGCTTGAGAGTGCTTTTACTAAAAAGGACTGCAACATCGAGTTTCCTAGTCGGAAAATGATTAATTGCGGCGGTGCAAATCCACTTCTGTAATTCGAAATTCAAATTATCGTCCAACGCATTCGACCGTATGAACTTCATCGTATGAGCTCGCGTACATATTATCCAAGTAAAAATACACCAACGCGAGAATGCAGGCTGGGAATTTCCTTCATCCGGATTTTTTTTTCCGGAGCTTGTAAAAGACTGCAATAGTGGTGACCAGTTGTAAGCGGGTTAGCGTTTCATTAATTGTATTATTTTAGGCAAGGCTGTGAAATCTGGACGTACCGATGTCATCTCGCTGCGTCCTCAATGATTGACTTCAAAGCTCTCCTTGTGTGGCGTGAAATATCCAAATGGCTCACCGTCAAGTTCGTTGCCAAAAAGCATCATCAAAAATGAAAGTCAGAAGGACGTCAAGAAGTGCAATGGAAACAGGAGCAAAACCAGAGCATAGCTACTCCATGTAAAGCACGAAGAAAAGCGGACAAACTGTGTTTACTAGCGTTTTTATTTTGTTTTTGTGCTTTCAAACGAGCCAATTAAAAAGTTCCTTGAAAAAGGGTATTATCCTTTGATTTGTATATTGTAATTCAGATATTGCTGTAGTGCCAGCCTAATGATCTTGAGCTTGAAGATCACTTAAAAAAGTGTACATTACAGGAACAGGTGCCGAATAGCTATTTCCTCGTTCTTGGAAACACAAACAAAATCTTAATGACGTTAGCGTATATCATTGTGTTGCAAAAAGCTACACGTGCAGAAGACAAACAGATCAATTCCAATTTCCGAGCATCGCCTACGAGAACCGTTCCTCGAAGTCTTTATCCTATTGTATTTCACAGAGAAAACTTGCCACTGAAAATGGGGGATTCTAATGACTCAATGCTCACTAGGAAGGCGGGACTGTGTTGGTAATATTATAAAGTGATCGAGGTATTATTAAACTAAGAAAAAAATGGTATACATTATTACACCTCTATGCGCTTGTTAACAATTTATATAGGTTTTTAAAGAATTAATAAATTAAGCATTTCCGCGAACAATTATTTAATACTAATTACTTTGGTGCTTTTCCAATTACATTTACAAGATGCTTACCTTCGTTCAAAGTCATAATGAGTTTAACGTGTAGTATGTCAACATGCATATTACCATTTTCTTCTTCCATGATTTAACTCAAATTACACGAATGCCTCATCCAGGGAAAGGGGCGACAATGATACGTCTATTTTTAGCATAAAATGTCGAGTGAGCAGCTTGTAATATTCTCTCGTTTCGTGGGTGAGTTAATGATCGTGATTATCTTGAGCCTCGAACAAGACTTCCTTGGTGGGTGGACGAATGGTTTGAATATTTTGTGAGAACAAAGGTGGAGATAAGAAGACACACTTCCGTCAGCCGGGAATACGGCGTTGTTGTTGGGAGACAGGAAGACGATGAACGATGCAATGGATGAAAGGGGAAAGATTGATCCTATTTTTTTTCTCTCCATTCCAGACACAATGGGAGTTAATGATGGCAAAAAAATGGGAGTTGATGAACCCTATGTAGGTGGATAAGGTATGCGCTGGACGATATAGACACAAATATACTATGAGCACTAGCCATATTATGATTAATGAAAGCGTGCTTGATGACGCAAGTAATTAGCTGGGAAAATTCTAAGGAAGGAATAAGCTGACCAAATGCATTACAAGAGGAAACGTAGTAGTAGAACATACGTAACTTTTATTCAGAATTTACGGTCATAATACGAAGACAATGTAACATCTTTTTAAAAATGTAGCACACGCTCACTTTTTCCAACACGTTCCTTAATTTCGGGCTTATACACAGTTTGCTTTTACGTATATTTCTGTATACCACGTACACAATATTATCATCCACTTATGTTGTATGGTAGATGTATCTACATAGTAATAACAAGATCAAACGAGGAATATCAAATTCAGAATTCTCTTTTGTTCGCCAACCACAAACCTCGAACACACGGTTTGTGAGTACGTACTATATAGCATTCTGCTAAAACACACTTGGTTGCTCCACTTGGAAAACAGTCAGTCAAATCATCACTTACATTTTTTTTAACAACAACAACCGTGTCTACACAACGTGACACTTTTCTCGTCTCAGAGTCAAAACGCGCTATACTGAATACTATTATAATATAATATCGTTGATACATGTCATAATAATCGACTAAGAACTACATTGTTGTACACCTATGTTGTCTAGCGAACTTGAGAAATACTTTTCTGTAGACCGGAAAACTTGCGCTTTGGTTGTTGTACGTAATATTTCTATAGATAATACGATAGTAGTAATATATATTTCATAACTTTTTGTTGTTGTTAAGGGATTTGTATTTGCTTTCATACAAAACACAAACGCCAACTTCAATTGTACACATTTCAAACGCAATGCCTACGGTAAACATTCATAAAAAGTGTAATATCGCTTCAATAAATGATCTCAGATCATCATTGTTCAATCAAATGACACTTGTGCTTCATGAAACGAGGAGAGTTCAAGTTGTTTCTGAAAACACTCAAACATAAAATGTCAAGCGGCTGCCAATATTAATAGGCTAACCCCATGGAATGGAATCTCTACCGTGAAAATCAAAAGCCAACTTTCTCCTCCGCAAAAAGTTTTGTTTGCGTTTGCAAAGAAATCACAAGTCTCGGTAGCCCGATAGGAGAATACGAAAAATTCTTGATAAAATGAAACCAACCAATACATCATATTGAATTTCAAAGGATTTCCTCTTGAAAAGCAGAAAAATATTGCGTTAACCTCTTGCAGTATAGTGCGGAGTTGCCAGGGGGATTTTCAAAAAAAAAAGTTTAAGTTGCAGCCACATAAAGAAGGATAACTTGAGTAATAGAATAATATCTCTCTTAAAGTAGACAATCGCTTCAAGACTCACGGGAAATCTGCTTACCTCCATGTCATCATCGTGTACTAATTTTAGTTGAAATCATTTCCGAAAGCAAAGAAGCAAAAAGCCTTGATTCAATTTTCCCACATAATCTGCCTTTCAAAAAGACCACATGAAGGAGGAACTCGTATTTTACTGGAAAAGCAACTTTTTAAAACTCACTCATGCTGGTACAGTCAATCTCATAACGTGTACTTCAAGGTATGTGTAAATCTATGGTTAGCATCCACCAAAAATCATTAGCACCACTGAATCAGTTACAGTTTTACACATTCACATTTCACAATCCTTTCGATCGCTATGAAATTTATCTTGTTAAATTTACACGTGTTTAAAAACGGGAGCAGAAATCCCCACTTATGATCTGGCATTAAATACCCCATCATGTTATAGTCACTCACACTAATAATTAATTGTATTAACAGAATTACCGTTTTGTAGCGTTATATGACACAATGTGTTATGTACTTATTTGGACCAGAAAAATTGTAGACACCAAATATCAGTCGTCCTTCTCGTTCGCTATCTTGCACACAGAAAAACTAAATATTCAGTATCCAATCATGTACCGAAATAACTGCGCGAGTAGATTTGCTACACGTTTGTATATGACTATTTACCTGATTTTGTATGACTATTCCGAAAACTGGAATCAACTCACTTGATGAGATTACCATTACAAATTAGTAGATCGCCGTTTGTCTATTTTATATCAGTTTAGTTTCCCGAAAATGTAACACATACGCAGACAGGTACACGGAATCCTATAGTCTGAAGAGTGAAACAGGTAAAAGTGAGATGTTTTTATGTCGTGCATGTGCTGAAAAATAATGAGTATAAGATTGTGCAAAGGATCACTCAGTTGTTGTAATCCTTTGGCAATATAAGAATAATATGGCGACACAATATTCATGTATTCGTACACAATTTTCTCCAAAAAGAGCGAGAAACGGAGCTTCTCTTCAGATACAGTGCATACTTACATACGAATGTACATCAAAACATTGTGCTAATCCTCTCCATTGCTGCCCACAAATATGGATATTTATTGGACATTAGAGACGTAATGTCCATGTGAACTCTCGACGACTTGTTTGTCTTCGTACCGAAGCGAGATTTAATGGAGTTTTTTTCTGTGGCGAGCCCTGAGTTAATTGTAGGGCTAGCAAATTTGTTACGGAATATGCTGGAAGCATGATTTTTCTACTTGAAAAATACATCGTCGTTGGAAGGAAGTACATTTCATGCAGGAATACCGCAGCACGTGCTCCAGCCAAAAGTCAGAGTGGAAAGAGGGCTCTCATCCAAAAAAAAACACTCGTATCATCACGCTCTCTCGTTGTTGGGAAACCTCATCGTGTTCATCTTGAGGTTCATCACTCCTCCAGTCTCTCTCTCTTTATCTCGTGTAAGGAAAAACTAATGATTTCCCTCATGTGTGCCACTACGTAACAGGGCATTTATCTCATAGCTCAACACCGCCGTTAATGTAATGGTCAAAAGTTGCAAGGTCTTAACAAAAGCGAGAGTGAGCTGGCTGTGGAAAAAGGGAATTTTAAAAAGCTCCAAACAAAACATTGGACCGTCAGTTTCCAGTGTGAGAGGGCTGTTCTGAGCAAGATTGGTAAAAGTCAGCGCGTCTCTCGCGATTACCAAATTAAAGATAAGCAAGTGGCGCGCCAGCCTCGTCAACTCGGTCGAACATGAAAGGATCTTTAATGCGGACTTTCTCTCGTCGACCACTGGTGCACTGCCAGAGGTAATTCATGCACCGTCCACAAACAGCATTAGCTGCTTTGCTGAACACATTGCTTTTTTCCGCTGATTTAGCATTCCCGTCGTCCATCATCTTAATGGAACAATGAGCAAGGCCAGTTCAATGGCTACCAACGACCACCAGCGTCGAGTTCACGTGAAAACCCCATTTACATCTCATCCGTAGCACATTGTAAAATTCAAACGCCTGTATTTGACTAAAGGCATAGCGCGGGAGAGAGGCTCATCATCGTGGGATCGTGCCATTTCCACGCAATCCTTTCACAATATCATTATGAGAGATGGGGTGAAAGCAAAACGAGAGGAAACGAGAGGGAAATGGCCGTTTTTTTTCTCCTCACATTTCCTACTTCGGTTTTTGATGTTGGCAGAAAGGAATGCAAAAAATATTCAAAGCTCGCGAGCATCATTATCATCAAAAGTTGAAGTGTACTTTGAGTGCACCACTGCCACAACAAGTCGTCTCTCATCAGGATCACACTTAGCTCTTGCTCCCTTTCCACTTTTCTGCAGCTTTCCCAAATATGCTGGCTTTGAGGCTTTGCAATCTATGACGATGATGCTAGTCTACACAGCGCTTTTAATTAGTCGTCTCGAACATGCTCTACTACTTTCCAGGGGAGACAAACACCAAAATGTACGGACATACCCTTTCACACGATGAGTCTCATATATATATATTATTATGTATAATTGTAAAGCAGAGAATATTACATTCAGAAAAGTTTTGTTGGCATATACATATAGCTTCGAGTTTTTTACGCTGCGTTCCAAGCGTACTTTGACAAAAGCACACACACTTGAAGTTTCGACAACGGATAGAACCTCCAATTTCCCAAGTTCCATTATCCTCTCTAACGTGTGAAGTATGTTTGTGTGGTAGCAAATATGGCTTATCTCTCACTCCACTCACCCCAGTAATCGTCATCGTCGCACACATTTTATCTAATTACTCTAAAATGTACATTAGGACGAGTTACTCCGCCCTTTCCCTGCCTTTTTAATTTCCTCGGAGTTTTCTACTAGTGTAAACCTACAAACTCGTTTCGTTGTACATGGATATTTTTTTCAACTAGTTTAAAATTTCGTTTTAAAGTCACCTTCACCTCAACCTGAATATCTAACCGCTTTGACTCACAAAAAGAGAAACCAAAGTTGAGCTGTCATTCGAGGAATAAAACGCAGAATCAAATTGCGAGTCACAGGGAGCGTTTACTTAATTTATTTTTTTTTCACGCAATACGTAATCAGATTTATTTAGCTCAAACGTAAACTTGTGTACTACGTGAATGGGACAGAGTTGGAAAAATACGCCATGGGGTTCCTTCTGTTCAGTTTCTCGTAGAAAAAACGAGAAGTTTTCTCCACAACCTCGTGGAACTGGGAGAAAACTGTGAAAAGTCTAAAATGTCACGAATACACTTAACTTTGACTTCTGAGAGAGCACGAGTTCAATGCGTGGAGAAAGCAGAAATAGCAATCGCTAATGCGCCCCTTCCTTTTTGTAATTTTGGCGGAATAAGCTTTATTTTCTCCCACGGTTTTGTGACTGTTGACATAAACTGGATAAAAATAGAGAAACACACATGCTTAGATGGTCCGACGATGCTTTTGCAAATTGTCCTGTTTGCGCTCCCGTTACGAAAATGATTGCACTGATTTCCTTGTTTACGAAACGACATAATCATGTCGTTCCTTTTTCTCCGTCAATTTTTTCTCAACTTCAGCTTTTTAAACTGTTAGCCTATCTCGTCATGGCGTAGGCAAAAGAAGGTGTTCACAATGTAATGATCGTAAAGAAAGAAAAGTACTTGATCAATCAAGTCGACTTCAATTCACCGGAAACAAGATCTCCCTTTTCTTTCTCTCATCTTTCTTCAAGTACCATAATAAAAGCCTGAAGCACAAACAGTGTTCAGTGACAACTGTTCTATAAGAAATTTTATTCTTTGCAATTTTCGAATACAGTGTTTTAAAACTTTTCAAAATGAAAATGTATTTATGGCATGTGTATTTGAAAACTCGTATAGTTTTTGCAAAATATTCTTTCCTTATGTGCACGCTGTCTGCCAATGTTAGAAAAAGAAGGGCTTTGTAAACTCTCACGTCTCCATCGTCAATTGCTATACTTTTGTCTTGACTTCCTTAATTGCTGAGAAAAAACTGCCACTCTACATCAGGAGCTTTGAATGAAGAGTGGAAAGAGGGATTAAAAGCACTTACGACTTAGAAAGTAAAGAGGGACCGTGAGATTTTTGTGCACGATTTGCAAGGTGTGCATAGCACTGTCATAATTCCTGGAAAAAAAATTTCCAATGAATTCTCGGAAAGGGATAATTTCTCATGTGGAAATTCCTTCAGCAGTATTGTATTGTCTTGGCTCTGTCCTCCTCTGTGTATATACGCGAGTGTGAAAATGATTGATTGAAAAGTTTTCCAACTGACTTTCCCCATAAAAATGGAAAACTTGCGAAACAATGACGCATCTTCACACAAGAGATCTCCATGTTTTCATTACATCCTCGTTATGTCTTTTCCCCTCACAAAGCAAACTTTCCAACAAGAAACTGGATGGAAAGGGAGGAGAGGGAAACTTTCAAGGAAATTGACTTTCTTTTTGAACAACTCAATCTTGTCTGGAACACATATTCAATTTAAAATTTCTCTAAATGAACATTTTCTTCGATAAAAGGGAATTCAAGTTTAAATGGGAACCAATCGAATATTTTTGGAGGTAACTTCTTCGATGTACGCTCATCATTACCATTGTCAAAAAGTAAAAAATGAAGACCTTGCGAGACAGAATGCGACATACCGTTTTAAAACCATCTCAGGAAAAGAAAGAGAAAAGCCATAAACTAAAGCATATGTTTAAAACCTTTGTTTTTCGTTCTGAAGTCGTACGTTAACGCGGATAGCACTAAGGAACCCACATATACGTGTTACGGGGCAATTACATTAAACACCAGCATACAAAAAGTAAGAAAGAGGAAAATGGAGAAACGCAATTTTGTTGAGAGACTTCGACTACACTCAATTAGAGTGTGTGTAAGAAGACACCAAACTTTCAACAAGTTGGCTGAAAAAGGAGGAGAGAGCCTCTCGATGACGGGGAGGACGACGGGAAAGATGTGTCAGAGTGGAGTGGATGCGTGTTTGTAAGATGTTCTCATTCTTGAAATAAACCATGAGATGAACAAATACAGTTTTCCTTCACCTCCAAAGCGACACAAAAACTTCCGTATTTTCATCGCACACAAGTATTGCGTATGGGCATACCGTGCTTCATACTAGAGCTACAGAGCCAGTTAGCATTGTTGGTAATTTGATGGGTGGAAAAACTGAGTAACATCAAACCATTTCCATTTAATACACTAATTGTACGGAGAGGCGGACAATGAGTCGCGTCACAACCACTCATCCGGTGGTGGCTGCTAGCTGGATAAATGTAAATAAATTACTACGAAAAACGAGTACGAGACAAAAAATCGATGAACTTTACTGCGCGACTACACAGAGAGAGAGAGAGGACGAGAACGGAGAAAGTGAAAAGAGGAGTCGACAAGAGAGAAAGGACTTGTGACTTTCAATTTCGTTACACTCCATTTCGCACCCGATGAAATGCACACAAACACACACACGAGGATGTATTTGTCGGGTGAATTATTTATAAAAGTATTTCCAACTCGTGGACAACAACGAGAGGCTGAGAGAGAGAGAGGACACATACCTTTTAGGCAGAGTTAATTTCAAGATTGTTACTTGACGCTTTCCATCTACGACCGCGAGCTATTAACAAAAAACTCTAATTCCGTACCGTTTCATTATTTTTACCGACGACCTGAAGAGGGACGAGTGGGAGGCCTGGATCTGGGGAGGATGATCTTGTTGACGCTGATGAATAGTGGCGGACACTTGGCAGAGCGGCATCGTGGCAGTTGCTGACGAGAGAAGAAACATTGTTCTTTTGTCCAATATTGGAGACTAAGTCGTGGTTGTTCTGGCTTCTGTTGGCGATTTCACAGGAGTGTTCAAAAATTTTAGCATTTGTCAGGCCCATTAGCAGATCCATTACTTTCCTGATGGGCTACCCCGTTTCGAGTTGGGACGCTGGAGAAGCATGTCAAAAAAGAGCAGACAAGGAATCAGGTCAAATGATTATTAATGACGAGAACGATATCAATTTCAATTTTTCATCAGAGGACCTCCCGTTTGAAACGAGAGAGAATGGGTGAAATAATAAGCATCAAATTTCGATAGAAAAAATTGACGTAGCCTTCATCAGCGCACGAGTATCAAACTCATGTTATCCTGACAAAGTTACGTGAGTGCGTTTAAAATATCGATTCTTTCAAGCTACACATATATAGTTTTCAAGGACACTCGCCTTGGGCACTTGTATGAATGGATTTCCAGTTCCTACTCCTCGCTGAGGTGAATTTATACAGGGACAACATAGAACGGGGAAACAATGAAAGCCAAAAATTATGTAGCCATGAAGCCAGATAGTTATGGGCTCAGGTTTAGTCACATAAGCGTAATGGATTCGAGGTATGCATGATGACTACTATTGATTACACTCTGGGAATGTGAGACGCATCTCTACCTTTCCTCTCACAGCAGCTAACTACGTATTACAAATAGGGCACAAGTTGTGTAATACGTAACCTTCCCCTTCTAACTTTGTGCAGCCCTTCAAATTTGGAGCAGAGAGTTGTTCCGACTTGTATGATCCCCTACATCCAAAATGATGGACATTGCGAGAGCATAGGGCAATCACTCATCTATATACTACCTCAACCTTTCTCTAATCCTCAGTACACCTTATGACTACGATCTAATTGTCCGTCCGCCCTGTCAGTTTCAACTCCTATTGCTCACTCTGACGCGTTTATTTTTAGAAATCTGACTCACTGAATCCCTGGCAAGCACCAGGATCATTGGCAATTTTGAATGCAAACTCAAACCCCTAATTTTCTAACAGTAGCTTGTAAAATATTTGCAAATTACGGGATACATAAAGTTACATCATTTCTCTGGGAATGATTAGGAATTCGAAAGAAATCCCTGCTATAAACCGTTGAGAATTGAAATTTGTGGTGTAGAATGTTTGTACCATTTGATTCCGAATCGGAGAAATTAGTACGTAGAAGGTCATGGGATAGGAAGATCATAATATGTACAGGTCTCACATACGGACCTTTTTTACAGCGTTCACGTGCATTGCTATAATGGAAAGAAAATTCACATGACTGAGCAGAAAAAAAGTGGTTGACTCCACAGGGGGTAAATTACACATTTGTTTTTGGTATTCCATGCCTGATCGCAGCTTTCTCTCTACATCTCCTCGCACAAATAGTGCCTACATGTCAGAGTTAAAACCCGATCATACACAGAGAGAAAGCGAGAGAAGCCTCTTTTCCCAGAGGCCACCTTTCCTCTGAAGGTATGTGTTATTATGTTCATTGCACTTCACATCTCGTTTCCGTTTCCACTCCTTTTCATCCTGTTCGGCAGAATAAAGCTTGGGAAACGTTTTTGAGAAAGAGGCTTTTAGCTAGTTGCTTTTTCTCGTGCCAGGAGATACAATATCATCTACAAGTGGGTGATGGAATGAATTACGTTCCTACCTGCTCTCCAGCAGGAGGATTTCTACGAACTCGATTTTGGGCACGCGGCAAAAACACACGGAGTGATACATTATGCTTTTGAATGTTTGGAAAGTGCAAACTCTTCCCACTCCTACATATATTCCTACAATTTTGATCTCGCACCTCGTCTAGAACATCACTGTGAATACTAATGGGCTAAGACATGCTTGCTGGAGGCTTGTCAGAAACAAGACATCAAAATCCACAGAGGCAATGCATCAACTATGGGAGAATGAAGCTGGGGCTTATGAAACGTGTGTAGTATAGTAATATAGAGATGAATTCCTCAAAACTAGGTATACACATCGTACCACTTTGTATTCAAGTCATTTAAGTTCATAGGTTATATTTTTCTTCGAAAAAGTCGTTCGAAATTCGCAATCGAATGTTGGCATGCACTAATTGTGCTCAATCAAGTGAGTCACGTATAAACGACAGGTTGTGAACGGAGAGAACAGTACTACAAATACAAAACAATGCGATTGAGATAAAAAAAAAGTTGAGCATACCTTTCAAGCTTGGACCCATCCAAAGTGAGTGTGAGTTGGTTCCCTGGTGCGACTGGGGACACGTCAGGAGTTCGGAGCGGAGCCATGGTGAGGGGGATCTCGAGTCGCTTCCGCTTCGGCCGGTAGAAATGCAATAGTCATTTGTGACGGTCGAGCACCTGGGTGATCAGGGTGCTCTGCTCAATCTCTCCGTCCGGCTCCGCTGACGTTTTCTTGCGGTACTGAACCGTCGTGTGTTCCTTCTCCATTCGAGACTCCTTCCGACTCGCCGTCCGTCCCAATGAGTCCTTCCGACAACCGCACGCCTGACAGCTCTTGACTCCACACCAAATCTCGCGAAACTCCTTCCTGAAGTTCTCGTTCAGCCAGCCGTACAGGAGTGGGTTTGAGCAAGCGGACGACATTCCCGTCAAATGGCAAATGGCGTAGATGATCCGACTGTACGTCCGGCCCTTTTCGCTGTCGTCGTCAAAGGGTTCGAACATGTCGACAATTACGTTGAAGACGTTCAGCGGCATCCAGCTAATGCCGAAGATGAGGG
The DNA here is from genome assembly GCA_027743745.1 of Alloscopus bannaensis. NCBI lineage: Eukaryota > Metazoa > Arthropoda > Collembola > Entomobryomorpha > Entomobryidae > Alloscopus > Alloscopus bannaensis. Next base: position 77,397 of record JAHZMW010003330.1, read on the forward strand.
CAATGCTGATCAGGAGAGAGTTCGTCCGTCGAACTCGAGCATGGTCCCGGTCTCTTTGTATTGAGCCGTTCCTCCCGTCCCCACTCCGGCTCCCGACTGCCACCCCCGGGGTCTCTGGGCACCTTCCCCCGGGCCGCATTCGGTAGCGGAGCTTCTTGCAAATTTGGGCGTACGCCACGCTCACCACAATGATGGGGACGACGTACTGAATGACGATGCTGAAGATGGAGTAGTAAGCTCGCCCATGCTTCGTTGGCCACTCTTCGACGCAGTAGTCAATAGCTTCGAGGTGGATCTCAGGGAGGTCGACGGGCCAGTGGTGGATCTTCTTCCAGATGAAGAGTGGTGCAGCCAAGATGCATGCCAAGGTCCAGATTCCGATTAATGCAAAAATTGTGCCCATTCGTTGCACACTCGCCTGCGTTGGGTAGACGATCACCTATTCCGGGAAAGAAATAAAATGGACAAAAAACATCAGAGATTGAATGGACACCTGGTTCGTCTTGAAGAAAGTGAGAAAGTTCCTTGTCTCTCTCTTCCAAAATATCTGCGCCATCATGTCATTCTTGAAAAACTCCATTACCAGCTCACCCCAGCAGCACTGCCGCTCAAGGACAAACTGTCGACGAACTGCATATCGGAGAGAAAGGAACTTATCCTCTCACAAATTTATGTTCTGTTCACGCCTTGTTGCAAAGATGACACATTCCAAAGTCCCTCATCATTACCTAAATATCCTCGTGCTCACATTATAGCCCATATAATTGCGGAGGACACTCTCTCAGTCTCTCCGTCATAGCGCAAAGAAAATATTAAAAAAGACGGATGAGCATCATCAAAAATACTTTTATTCCCCATGATTCCATCTAATAAAATTCGGCTCTTCTCAACATGATCACACAACTGACGGAAGTCAAAACCAACTCAAAACTTTTTAGAACCATGCTCACCCACACAACTCTCCCGTGAAGGAAAAATCGACTCAGTCGGCGGAGCGAAGTAAAGCGCGTTTTTCACGGTCACCGCCGCCTAACACGAGTAATGATACGGATCGAAGATGAGAAAAAGGGTGGCCATAATATTCTCTTCAATGTCAGACGTCGTGCAATATTACAACGCCATTTTGTCCTCACCACAAACACCGACTATGCCACACGCAAGCTGATCTCTCGAGGAGACAGTTTGAGCAGAAAAAAAAGGTTTTCTCCTATATTTGTTGGAGAAAGGAGTGATGGTGGCTGTTTTTTTTAAAACTTATACGTGTATACCACCGTCATTTCCTTGAGACTCTGAAAAGATTGTGTGGATTAGAAAAAAAGTAAATGGGTGTGAGTGATAGCGTTGCTTCTATCTCTTTTTCTCTCTGTCACTCAAAGAGACCTCTGAAACGGAGAGCCGGCTTTAAGAGGGCTCTTAAGAGAGTAAACGATTTCTCTCGAAAGAGAGAAAGCCTCATCTCATTTAACATCTGAGCTTTTGCAATGAGAAAAAGTGTGCGAATTATGCGCTAATGGTCGTTCCTACGAGCCTCTTGTTCCCTCTCTTTCCCAGTGATATGATGCAGAAGAGAGGCTTGAGAACATTTATTGTAGCATCTTTAGAGATGAAAGCCTCCACTAATCCTGATGCAGGCGAGCATGTGTGTGAAAACGAGGAGATATGGAGGAAGAAACAGTATCGTAAATTAAGAGAAAAGACGCAGAAGGTTTGATGCACTTTGTGTGCACTCTAACTCACATTGAAGGTCTGGAAACAAGGTGTCATTGAGCTCTCCCAGTTACGTGTTGTTGTTTATTTTTCAGAAAATACCAGACAGATATATTATACCTACCTACATCTTTCGTGAGGTGAAATGCATTACTAAAAGTACCTAAATATGTTCATCTATGATATGTACTATTCGTTTCGTTTTGCCCCCTATTTCCTAGTTTTTTATCAAGATTCTTTTGTGGTGGCGAATGCTGTTTGTCAAAGTGAAAGTTAATGTCAACCTCGAAAAAATAAACATTAGTACAAGCTGTCTAGAAGCTTCTCTCTCTCATCGCTGGAAAAGTATGTGGAGTGAGAAAAAAACAATGGTAAGAGATAAAGAAAACGATTTTTTTTCTCTAGTCGTCAAAAGATCAGACAAGGAGTACAATACAAACACATTTCTTTTTTTGTCTCTGAGGGGCAATAATAGCGAATGTGATATATTTCTTCGTAGCTCTCTTCATGACAACAATGTTTTTCCTTGGGTATTCATAGTAATGATTCTGTTTCGGTGTGGTTGTCTTACATGATATCGATCGAGTGCGATTGCCGTGATGGAAATGGTCGAGACAAAGATCGAGATGGCTTGGAGAGATCCAAAGACTTTGCAGAGAATGACGTGGTTTCCCAGTGGCCAGTACACTGTCACAATCTCCATGAGAGTCACTGGCATCGTGATGACACACAAGAGGAGGTCCGACACGGCCAGATTGATAATGAACATGTTTCGCGGTGTCCTCATCGACGGCTTCCGGATCACTGCGCTGACGGCGAGACAATTGCCAATTGTGCCGAACACGATGAGGACAGCGTACGCAAAGACAATGACACAGAGAGTGGCCCAGTCGAAGTAGAGATTGTTTTTGAACCGCTCAAACAGAGGGTCATTCGATTTGATTCCGAACTCCTCAAGTTCCGCTTTGGAGTAGTTGCGATAGTGACCGAGGAACTCGGAGGAGTTTTCTCCTTGGAGTTCCGCCGCAGCGTCCATGATGATGCCTCCTGATATGTTGGAAATGGTAGCGTCGTGCGTCAAGAGCATCAATGTCCGTGTCAGCATTCACGGTTTTGACAGACCATCTGCAAGACCACAATAAAATTGTTGGGAATTGTGATTAAAAAGTAGACTCAATTTTCCCTTGGGCATGGAGTGCTCAAAATAGCCTACATTGTAACATATATTTACAATCCGCCTCCAGCTAATTGGAGAGCTCAACGTTTCCAACGATATGATAATAAGCTTAGAGAGTACACCACTAAATCACTGATGATTCTGATTTCCATGGAGTCAAGGTAAAAAGTAGGCTCGTGTGTGGAAAACAAAAGATGTGAATCAGTTACAAAATCCAATCAGCAATGGCAAAATGAAAGGTTTTTATCCTCTTTTATTACAGCGCAGACGTATTTAATTTCACATGCCCTTCAGTCATTTGATGTCCTCCCCCGTATAAGTGAGAGCGACAGAAAAAAACGGAACTCACTGACATTCTACCCCTTCACCCTATCAGCTCAACAAAACGGTCTCAAATTGGTGTGCACGTGTACATTTATATTTGGTACGGTGAGTAGAGATTCATTCAAAGTTTGTAATATCTTCACACACATGAAACCCGAGAAGAGGTTTGCTTTTGATGTTGCCATCCTTTTGCATAACTTACGTAACTATCGCCACCTCCAAAGTTGTAATCAGGCGTTCCCATTTCCTTTCTATCAATCTCTCCCCACAGAGACAGGACTGTGTGGTAGCACGTTTATTAAAAGAAGATTTGATTTAATTTGTAAAAGATCAAACGGTCTCCACAACACACATCCGAAAATGCAGAAAATATGGGACGAAAGTGAGGATCATGATGATCACTAATCGTGTAAACAGGAGGACATCCAGGCTCAACGGAAAGATAAAATACTCAATCGGGAGAACAAAGACTCGTGTTATAGTATTCTACGCTGAAGGATAGCTTAAATGATGGGATGACAACAAAATGTGCATCAGTAGAACACTGGGACAAAGAAATAGGCGAAAATTGACGCATTTGTGTACTTCTCGCCGGATCACAATGATGCCACACTGTGCGAATGTGTCCGTTGACAATAACGTGAAATGTGCGCTACAGATAACCGAATGAATGAGGCAAAGGCTTGAAAGAAAAAACAATGAGCGTATTAAAAGCCAATAAATATTCTAGGGAAACACTCTCTGGAAAACAGTTTAATGCTATTAACACGCTCGAAAATGGGAAAGGCGAACATAAACGATAGAAGCGAGTAGATAGATATCTTGTGGAGATGGGTGTGAGTGCTTGAATAGAATTTCGAGGGTATTGTGTGGCGTTATCGTCGAAAAGGAAATTGGCATGTTTACCCTTTCCTCCCCCTCTCACTCTTCGGAGAAATGTTCACACTTGTCGTTTCATATAGAAAACGAACACTCGTTCAAGGTGAAATGGGATGTTCTGAAGTGCACTTCAATAATGTAGAAAAAACGTCGAACGTTTTTTTTTTATTCTGAAGGATTCTTCTCTTGGAAGCTGTAAAGTTCTCCGATGACCTTAAAAGTGTATTTTTAAATTTCTCTTAAACTCCATTTTTACACTTATTGCTAATTTATGTGACCTTCTCCAAGGCTTTATGGGAGGCGCCTGTGAACTTTAGCTACGTAATCCGTTTTTTTACGTCATTTGCTCCTGGAAATTATCACACAATTATTTACTACGTTTGAAGGTGTAGAGACGTACTCGTAAAGCGGCGTATCGAGGCATCCTTAACGGGTTGAAAAAAAATTCACAGGAAGCCGAAAAATTTGTGGTTTGACGCACGCATGAGAACGAGAAAAAAAATGATTAAAAATCGTGATTTTTCTGTCGCTCGATAAGATAAATATTTAATCTCGTAGTCTGCCCTCGTTCTGTTATCGTCACCTCTCGTCTCTATCGCACTTTCCCTACGAAACCGGCTTTTCTTTGTAGTTGGCTTTATTTTCGTGCGTAGCAAAAGATCAAAACGTTTGATCACTTCCGACCAACCCTATTACCCAGGAAAATTCATTAAAAAGTGGCCTAGCCTCCCTCCGCCGCGTGTGTTTCAGCGAATGTCTGCTGCGTTCGGCCAAGTAAACACTTGACATTTTGTCAGTTTGCTTTTCGCTAATCAAATTAGACAGGAATTAGTGTTTCCACCAGCACCCGTGTGGCATCCTCAACCTGTAAACATTTTAAATCCATCACCAACAACACACGCACACAAGACAGACAACCAGAGGAGAAACTGCCACCCATTTTCATTCAAGTCTCTCATTTTTCCACGATTTTCGCCCCCTTTCTCTAACCGGGTTTTGCTCAGTGAGAAAGTGTGTTGTTCCACTTGTTTCTGAGTATGATTTGCTTAAACGGACAACATTCACAGATAATATATTACATATATTCAAGTGTACTTGGAAAGCGTATAACTTTTTAAAAAAAGCTAGAGTGCATAACCACTTTCTCTTCCAACTGTTTCCGCAAAAAACCACGAGCATTTTTACACGCCAACTGAACATGCTTTGTCCTATTCTCAGTCTCGAAACTGTGAAACTCTGTGTGCAATATGGCTCACGTTTCCTTCGCTTCTTTTCATCTTCTCATCCCTCTCGACTCTTTCATCTAGCACATTTTAGGCACGTGTCCAATACACACACACTTCTAGCTTTGCTACAGACATGTCTTGAATATTTAAATACAATGTGGGTTCTTATTTCGACTTCTCGGTTTCTTTTCTGCTTCCTGAGAGCACGCTATATAATTCGCACTTTGGGAAAATTTCCGCTCGTCTCTCAGAGATACTTTTTGTTCTCTCTCTCTCTCTCTCTCTCATGTGAGTTGTGTCTAGGTGAGCAATTTCCTTGAAGGAAGCAACTTGTGTAAATTCAGTCTGTTGTATGTGGACAAGGGACCTTGTGTTGTTATGCGTGTCGGTGGAATACCTACAAGTCAAATGTTTGCTCAAGAGAGGATGAAATGGATGATGAAGACGTGCTCCGCCAACTCCTTTCAATGAACCATGCCCTTCTTTTCTGATTCTGATCATTTGATTTTTACTACCATACGGCTTCCCTAATCACGCTTGGCCATGGATGGGAAGTAGAGCCTCATCCAATCTTCATGGTTGGAGAAACAAAACGAAAAAAGTGCAGCGTGATAATAAATGACACAATTTGCAAAGTCGGTCTCCATTTCAGAATACTAAGGACTAGACAACATCCCTCATTTTACATCCTCAAATATCAAACTGCCTGAAATTGCTGTTTGTGTACCGTAGACAAATGAGGTTTGTAAGCAATTCTCCAACCTGGAAAAATGATGCGGGATGAAATTCAATTTCTTCCATCATTTCCATCCTGTCTGATCATGTTCACTGGCTGCCAGACTACATCGAACAATCTCGTACCTCGGAGCAGTAGAGAAATTGGAGCACAATGAGTGCAGCCTTGCAAGTATGATGAAATCAGTCTCGCTACTCCTTTTAATATCGTCCTAATGGAGGTATGAGGGCTATTATGCAACTCCTAATTTTCTGATTGGATGTCTTCCCGTTAAGCAATGAAATTGGAGTTGGGAGAGGAATGTACTACTGTAGAATTGAAATCACCGGTACACAGCACAATAATGCGATTTCTCACTTCATGAATCAGAAAAATTCAAATCCACCAAAACCCAATGTTGTGTATCCCAAATGAAGGGGTTCCACCAAGACACGAGTGTTTTCCTCTTGGATTTTTCAGAAACCACCAGAATTACAATGGGATATGGATTGACTTTTTTTCTTTCACCATCTTCACAAGAATACTTTATGTGCTTAAATCCTCATCCAAACACGTAAGCTTGTCGATGAATAATGAATAATATGGCGATGTGATGAGCTACATAATTCTTGGAGAAACAGAAAATTTCTTTCTGCTTCAGTGCGAGCTCGTGTAATATCTGTTTGCACTTCCACAATTACAATTTTTTTACACTTTATTCCCCGTATACGTTTAATTTGCTTTTTACAGGAAACGAAATGGAGTCGAAATTCATTCCGCTCCGTTGTGCATTTCTTCAACGTTCCAAAAGTCGTTATTCCATTTTCTTCATCACCCGCGAAACTGCATCGCTGGCAATAATTACGGAGCCTGCTGCGCGAGCGTGCATAACATGATTTTATGAACGCGTTACACCCATTTCTGTTGTTTTCTTTTTGTTCAAAACCCTCTGTAAACTGTAAACGGAAAATTCTCATTTTTCCTTCGTAATGTCATTTACAGTTTGCAGCGACTGTTTTTAGTTGCCTAATCCTGTATTACACAAAGATTTTTATGCTGTGATTCTTACGTATTATTGCCAAATTTTTCTAGTCATTCCAAGGGGGGAAAGTGCTTAGTGTGCAAACACGCCTCAAGTGGAGGATTTATTGTATGCCATTCCTCTCTGTTCTCTATACATCCGTCATCATAAACACAATGTACATTGTGTACACAAAAGTACGATATGATTATTAGCCCTCTGCTACTCCTCGTGAGAGGCTTTCTTACGAGAAGATAAACTCAACAGTGTAATAAAAAGGGAGTATATATATTCAAATTACATTTTTAAACACATATGCTCAGTCTGCTTGAAAAGCATCTTTCTCCTGGAAATTGAGATTAGTAGTGCCGTGCATGCTTCAATAAACCTTTATATTACAACTTTTGAAGGGAGGTAGAGAGACAGAAAGGAAACCTCATTTCACAATTCTATGAGCATCATCCCCTCTCTCTCTCGTTGTATTGCAGAAGTGTGTTTGGAGTCTCAAGGGTTTCCCATCGAATCGCATTATTGTTGTGTATAATCCATGATGCATAAATTGAGAGTGTGTAGCTCATGAACACACGCATCTTCTTTTCTCCGCAGTATGATACTCAAAATCATAAATCCAACGATGAAACTTCACCGATCCGATATTTCACCAGAGAGCAACCAACCTGCTCAAGGTTTCAATTGCGACAAGATATATTTACGACGTCATTGTTGATGTTGCGTGCACCTTATTCTCAACTTTTTTTTTGCCACGAAGAACCTAAAGTGTGTGTATGCACATCTACACACTCGATAACTTTCCACTTACTTCCGTCATCTCTCAAGAAAAACTTAATTTAAAGAGTGGATGTATATGATTTATATTATGTGATGTACACGTGTGTGTTCAACTTGTTCTTCCTCCGAAAACCATGTTTACCCACACATTAACGACAAAGAGAGGAACCTGTTTCCAGGTTGCGATTTCTCGAAAGCACGCAAAACCAGCGACGTTGTCGAGTGGAAGGGAAAATATTTGAGGTATGATGATGATTTCCCAATTTTGAAAACAGACCGTGTCTGTTTAGCAGGCATGTGCTTAAACTCACACACACAGAAGATCATCCAGGGAGGAATGCTAGATCGAGTTGTACAAAATGTATGAAAACAAACAAGGAAGCCATTTGTAATACAAACGAAAAGAATAGCTCGATAGAAAAAATTGGTCGAAAATTTGGGTCAGTCGGGTGTCGGAGGCTGCCTCCAAATGGTGAAATTCGTAAAAGAACATAAATATCAAGTTGTTTAAGTAAAACCCGGCACCAGCAAGAGGGAAGCGAGTTTTATGTGTTGTTGGTACAGAATACAATGCGTCGTATATTGTATTTATGTAATGCCCTGTGAAGTGTTGTTCTTGAACAACTCTTTTGTGTTCACGATAAACTTTTTTCTATTGCGATTGACTGACAGATTCTTGGTGCGGCGTCAAAACGGTAAAAACTTTTGACATACACAAAAGCAGTCATAATTGAATATGTAGACGTCTTTCTCTCTCATCGCAAACAGGATTATGCAATTCATTCCTCTCTCCCCCTCCTTTCCTCCGATTTCAAGGGACTCGCTAGTGTTTGTATTTTGTTGACGTCACAAATCGTTTTGTTCGCACATGTATAAACAGTCGGATGGTAAAGAATGAGCCGAAAGCAAGAAAAAACAAGGTTGAAAAGAAGTAGAAAACTTTCTCGAAATAACGGCGACCACGCCGTGATTCGTCAACTAGTGGATTTCTTTGCCGAAAGGCACTAAACTTTTGAAGAAGTTGCTACAGACAAAAGCAACAACTTTTCAGTAAATTCCAAAGAAATTGGGGGCAATATGAGAACATATCTGGGAGGAGTGAGCACCTAAACTATAGCAATCACACTGATTTTTGTTGTCACATTTTGTGGAACGGTCAACATGGATACGTTGTAGATTTAAGCTTAAAGTGACTTGATTCAATCCTGGCCAGATTTTATTAACCGTGGCATTGAAGTAGATGTGAAAACGCGACAAAATACTAAATCCGTCTTGTTGCTACACCGATGATTCCTGAACTACTGTATGCAAAGTAACAAAGCTTGTCTAGTGTGTCACACAGATTTACCTGAAATGCTCAAATACTGCACTAAATCCAGACAGCGCAGTATGATACAGGTTCAATTTTAATTTAAGTGAAAGGCAGAGTGGTGGCGTGAGAATGGAGACATACTCGTCGTGAAAGTGGAGAGCAGCGTAGTACACAAGAGATGCAGGCAGACTTTATGAAATCCGCCATTTCCCAAGTCAAATATTATGTATTTATGCATACAATACGGTTCCCCTTTTCGTTTTGAGATGAGCCAGAGTAACGACAAGAGAGATGTGAGTGATGCCTCGTTTTTTATTTATATTCCACGGAATACATATCGGTGATATGAGTGCGCCAAAGAGCTGCACCACTTGAGCCACAAAATTAAAGGGAGAAAGTGCAAAAAAAAATTTGAATGTTATTTTGATATTCATACTATAAAAACACAATAATGGGGTTGGCTCCTCTTGAGGAAATAAAAACACCCGCATCATCCATGCATCTTTTCCACTTTCCTTTTTCCGAGAAAACGGGAGCAGCAGTGTTTTCTCGATTCTTGTGTTCCTCCGTGTGGGTGAGTGAAAGCAGTGAAAAATGGCAAAGTTTATAACGAACGGATGAAACAAGTGTGTTTTTTTTTCTAGCGCCCCCATCAGCCGCAGACAGAGAGAGACAAGAAGTTTACTTTCTTCCGACTATATTTTATCTTTTTTTTGCTATGTGTAAATTTATTCTGAAATCCGCTTCCCTTCTTCTTTTTTCTCTCTGCGAGCAACAGCAAAGAATCGTGTTATTTTTCTGATAGAGTTTCAGAGAAAAAAACTCGAAACATAACAATACACGCATATCAGCACGCCTTATGTCATGCCTGTGGTGGGTGTTTTCCCCAGAAACCAACTTATGCTTTGATATAATGAACAGTGGCGGAATAAAACGGAGAAATATATTTTCCTCAAAGAACTGGTCAACCGTGAGCATGATGAGGACATTTGGGACTTACTTGGCCCAAGAGTTTCCTTTCTTGTGTAAGCAACAACAAAAAACAATCCTGGGGTTACAACGCCCGTATATCTGTGTTATGTTGTGTGTGGCAAGTGTAGTGGTTTCATTCTTTACTTTCACTGTGCTTTCATTGTTCAAGACGGGAAAAATTTACAAATCTGAAGACAACGAACTGTGTCCGTACATCCTTTCATGAATTTATGAAGAAAAATCTACACACGCGGACAATCCTCGTGAATGCTCAGTCAGTCACACTACCAGCATCCTGGCCGAAGAAAAACGAAACAAAAGGAGCCGTCGAGTCTTTTTTGGAGGAGGAACATGTGGACTAGATGTTACGGTGAGGGAATATGACACGAAGAGATGTAGAAAATTCCATCTCGAGAATCAATGTCAAACCTTTCACTCACTGTAATCTGTCTTACTTTAATTGAATCTTTCCTCCACGCGGGCATCCCACTGTCGTCTTGTACAGAGAAAAGAGAGGCGAACTGGAATTTCCTGAATGTCATTCTAGTCGAAAAGTTTTCCTATTTTTCCTCGTCCGTCTTGTTCCGAATCCCACTTTCCCCATCCTTCGCTGTGTCGCTGTAATACAACTCATTTTCTTAATTACATGAGTGCACACACGCACAGCAAGAGAGCGGCGATGGGAACATAAGGGATGATGCTTTGTCGTCTTTCTTTGAGAAACCTGTCATTTTCTGGATGTCTCTAGACAAGGATGGCTTCTCTCGAGATGAATTTCTTCAAGTCAAGCTCCATATGTGTGGCTGTCGCTGTTCTAGACGAGTTCAATGTCTTTGAAAAAACAGCTTGGAGTGAAGACACAAGATTATTACTTCAAGTGAAACTTCTTCTCATTCGCTAATTGCGTGTTTTGTCAGAAAAATACCTGGATAACCTGTCATGTCTCGGCAAAAAGGCGTTTCGAAATGTTTGCTTTCAAATTTGTTTCAGTGGCTGTCTGCATATTTGCAAAATTTCCATTATTTTCACGGGCAAAACAGAAGGATGAGAGAACAAAGGGTTTGCATAACACAAGACGTTCCCAAGAGAAGCTGTTGCGTTTCGAAGCCCTCACATTGTTACCTCCTATTACGTCTAGTATAGTTACCCTTCTATTTTTTTAAAGCGGAGCCGTTTTCTTATGTATTCCATCACGTTACGACCTTGACATGGCATCACATCAACAAAAATATCTTTGACGTGTTCAACATAAAATACGAAGATGGAGAAAGGTGAGCCGCGAGCTCTCCTCCACCTCTCGTTTCCAGCTTTCACCATAACTTCTGCTGAAAACTCACTCCGTTTACGGTACAAGAAACGGTAATATTATGAGAGAACGGCAAATTTTCCCCCAAACCATGTGCAACAATGCATGCCTTTGCGTTTGTGTATTGTGTATGATGTCGGCTTTGTGAAATGCCGAATTAATTATTTCGAGTGACTCCCAAAACAGTGGAACTCAGCGATGTTAAATAACTGTTATTCTGCTCCCACAGAAAACAAAATAAATGATTTCAAGTGAGCTTCTGTGTCTGACAAGAATTTCTCTCTGAGTTTAGTGAATTTGGACGGGAATAAAGTGAGGGAGTAGAAAACTAGAGCAAACAATAAAAAGCACAACAACTCGAAAAAAGATAATAGCAAAAGTTTTCGCAAGGATAACTAGCAGGCAAGGAAAAGTTAGGAAAGAATGGAAAGCACGTGACTTATCCAATAAACATTTTTTCCTTCGCTTTGAAATATTTGTATGCATCCAAAAGAGAATGTGGAAGATACTAGAGAATCTTGAAAAATAATGGGTTGCGCTCCTGTCATGATGAAATTACAAGGCGTATCTTGCATCGGTTATCTCTCACGTGCCTCGGGTGCAAATCGCACCGGTTGGGGGAGATCAGTTTGAGAATGTGTGTGTCAATAAAGCAGACAAAATACGCTTTCGGGCTATTTCACTTTATGCTCCAACAACCACTTTGTAATGAATGAAAGGCTTCTCGAGTATTAGAAAAAACAACCAAGGTCTGTAATTGGTTGCCTAATAAAATTAACGAGCTGAATTCAACTAGCTTTTTGGTTTCAATTTAAAACTTTATGACAATTACGACCCATTTTTACAAGACTAAAACGGTTAGACGCTTACTAAGCTTTTGTGTGCGTTTTACCTTGAATTTCCCCTTTGGTCTTCTTTTTTTTTCAAAATTAGTAATCAATTTTACACTCCAAATGCTCCACACTCTTAAATATTAAGCTGGCAAATAACGGTGCATGCTCAAAGAAACCTTATGATTATGACGTTTCAGGGTTACATGCGCAGTTTCAGGGACAATCAACAGTAACGTGTAGTTTGCAGCCATTTCATTATAATGCCTCATCACATGTCAAATTAAACATATCGCCACCGTCGATTAGGATTAATTCGTGGGTCCGCACAAGTTTTCAATGTCAAGCTTTGCGAAGGCGTGCCAAGTACATGCAATTCGTGCATCTACATTTCCGCTGCACCGAGTACACTGCAACACGGAAATTCAATCAAGCTCCCATTTCACATGCCAGAGTTAATTGACCGAGTCACAATCCTAATTTCTCGGTGTTACGAGGGAACAAGTCCGAAAGGAAAGCATTTGGTGGGAGTACTGTGAGAGGAAGATGTGTGTCACACTTCTCTCCATTTCATCCAGTATTCATAACTCTCAGGACATAAATGTATGTTCGTAGGTAGTGGATTATGAGACCAGAGAGTGTCATAATTTTTCTTCAACGGCGAAGGAAACTCGGAGCATAAATGTCATCTACAACACTCGCGCGGCGTTAGCGTCAATGTGATAAAATGAGATGGAGACCATGCCAATTGTGAACAGCTTCAACATTTTTTGTGGTGTGCTAACGTTCTCAATGAGCAATAAATGGAGGAATATGAATAATTTGGGAATGATTTCGCTTTTCCTCCACGATTCTCCCACCACCACAAAACTGTGTGCCGTTGACTTTGTGTGGTTTGTGTAAAAGTTTTTGCGAGTTTCATTTGATCCGTACATTGATGTCGGGTAACGACCACCACACCATTACTGCAGTGTGTGCCACTAATTTTATGGATGGGGTTGCAATTGAATTTTATTTATTGACATCACAACACGCTTCCTTCGCCGTACTTGCTCAATAATACTAGTAGTACGCGGCTCGGGAATTTTGCCAAAGTGTTGAAGATCATACTCGTATTATTCGTTTTCTGTCTCATTTGATATCGAGATAATAGCGGAAAAATTGGCAAGGAAATCCCTTGCGCTTTCAATACAATCCGCCCACACCCACAGTTGCAGTGATTAGGTAGTAAAAAAGTTGACAAGAGAGTTTCAATCTCATGACTGCTCACCCGAAAAGCTCTACACAACTCATCCCAATCGCAAGACTAGTATTTCTCTTAGTAACGACACAAAATTGAAAGCATGCTTGACTAACTGTGGAACGATTCTCCAAAGATGATTATCAAAACAAAAAGTTTTCAAGCCACGAAAGAAAAAAAATATCTCCAACAAATGATTCTAAGTAAAGTGAAATTGGCAACTTGGGAAAACAACAAGAATTCCGTTACAATTCCGCTCACGTGTAACTCGTGTTTTCGTAAACAGTTGCGGAGATATGTCTGTTCCAGAGCGGATTGGAATTAGGTATCCTTATCTTTACGCTTTTCCATTTAACCGTGAAGAAATCTCGTTTACGCTGCCTCTAATTTCGACCTCCCCTGGAGAAAAATCTAGTATGATTAATGCCACGGTAGATCAGGGATACAGGGTTGTTGTTTTGAGCAGGAATTACAATCATAATGTTGATAACATCTTGTGTGTCGTACGAGCACAGCTTTTCCCCCAAAAACTTCACAGAGACAATTTTATCCGGATGAACAATCTTTGCCAAATTTATTTACTTATTTTTAGGATGAACCAACTTGTATGTACAGGAAGGAAATATTGTTCATTTTCCGTGAGTGATTTGAATTTCGCATGCACTGTTTCTCTAATTAATTCCCTGAATAATATTCGATATATGTTTACACATTCTGCTATAAAAGCGTGGGGAAATGGAAACGAATGTTTCTCTTTTGTTGTTGTCATTACCAATCCCTCAAACTGTAATCACAGTTTTCAAGCAAGCGGAAAAGCTTTCGTATAAAAAACTATTAATATGATTAATCACAAACTCACCAAACCTCAAATAGAGTATGCAGGATCAGTGATGGTAAATGTTTGCCAACTTCTGTTTCATCTCACGCAGCCAAATAGATGTATTTTTGCCACTTTTAACGGGGAAAAGTAATACTTGATAGCGCAAGTCTGACCGACTGGCATTCAAGATCGCAATAAATTTGATCGTTCTCTTGTGATAAATTTGAAGTTTTGATTTGAATTTACACTGGAAAACACACCACAAACACGAACACGTTCGCATAGTACAAATACGTCATGTATTTATTACCCGAGTATTTTGCCACTCTTGTGTCAATGTATGTTTGTTTCTCTCGCATTCCTCTAATCGCAAATCACCCATGTGTCTTTTTCGTGTGGAAACGATGTGCATTTCTGTGGGAACACAGTTTGGCAGTCACAAGAATAATGTTGAAAGAGTCTGGTTTCCACTTTGGTGTCATGTTGTCACTGCCGGAAAAAGCCACAAAAGTCTTTTGAAACGTACCGTGTTCCCCCTCAACGAAATCAATCTTTTTACTCGTTACTCCAGCTCTTAGTCGTCCGTTTCTTGTAGAAATTGGGGAAAAAAAGAATGCTGACAACTGTCGGCAATACACTGTCACACAACAATGTGTGTTTGAGCTCTGTGGAGCAGCGATTGGAAGAGTGTGAGGCTCTCAAAAGTGAGGTTCTGGTTTGCCCGCAGTCTGCTCACGGAATGAAGGAAACTCGAGGAAATCTAGATGGAAAAGACCACCAGGGAAAGCGAGAGCTTGGAGAGATGAGAAAAGGGAAACAGTGGCTCTACCATCAGCGTTCCTTCCCAATCTCTCATTTTACGCCTACCATTCACACGAAAGAATGAAGGAGAGATCACCGACGGCAAACAAGCACTCTCGCACAGGGGCACATTATTATTATGCTATTGAAAGATCTCTGTGCGCACACAAGTTTCACTTTGAGAAGTACAAGGAACTACGCAAACACACGGGCGTGTAATGTTGGGTTGCATTTTTCGGTTACGCTCTTCCCAGTGTCAATATTGCAAACATTCTTCCGTTTCTAGCAACCTGTACAATGAATTCCGACAAGAAAAAGTGTCCTCCTGCTTTCCACTTTCTTTCCACGAGAGAGGGGCAACGTGAGTCATCAGCAGTTGTGATTGTTGAGTAGGCAGAAGGTTCATCACCCAACGACCAGGAAGTGCTGAGGAAATGCTTGTCGGATTATGAACAATGATAATTAATATAGTTACATTCTGTGTACTCTTCCTGAGTAAACACAAGAGGAGTAAAGAGGTCTGGGAGTGCATCCCACTTTTCTTCTTCCTACTCTCACTCCCTTTGTCTCTACTATATGGAAAAACCTTTCGTGTTTAATTATTAACGTCACTCGCTCTCTCACCACCACCACCACAGACCCACACAGACAACCATTTCGGAGGAAGCGTTCAATGGCTTAATGAATAAGAGCATTGACAATAACTAATTTCCTTCCGAATATTTTGTACTTTCCCTTGTTTTACCTCGCACTAGTCGACATTCCTTCTTGATCATTCACAGAGAGAATATCGTGTGCAAAGTTTCTATGTGTTTCAGCGATCCTCTCCTTTTGGTGATGACGGGTAAAATTTTAATGGAATTTCTCATCTAATTCCCAAATGCACGATCCATTGGCGTGATGATATAGAAATAGACTTGTAAAAGGATCAGTGAGAAGGGTAATGCGCACATTTTTAGACATTTTCTATTGTTATTTCATACATACAAAGAAATGGACTTGGAGTTCCGGTAGAATCCTTTTTTTTGCGCAGAAGAGTTGATATGCTCTCAATGTTTTCGATTGCACGCAGCCAACAAACGTACTACGTCGTGAACACATGACACGACCAGAGAGGAAGGAAGAGTTGGTCTTAAGGAAAACAATGTGTTAACTATATTTAAAACATTTTTTGTGAAGAAAATACTCGCGGAACTCGTTCCTCTTGTTTTTCTTTTGTACCTCTTGTGTGAAAAGATGTAGGAGAAAAGTTTTTTTGTTTCATCGTCAGAATAGTAGTTTATGATATTTTTTTCTTGTGAAAAAACTCACATTTTTTACTCTTTGTTTCAAACATTACAGCATGCTATGTTTTTTTTGAGAATGGAGAGAAAGCCGGTCTAAGTTCGGTTTGAGGTTTATACCCTTTCGTAAGTGTCTGGTGTTTGAGGAAAATATAGCTTTCTCTTTTTGTGTGTGATACAAAGTCCATTCACACACTTGTCGACGAGGTTGTGTGTGATTGTATTGAAGAAAATGGAACAACAAGGGTGTTCCTTGCTTGCCATTTTTGAAGAGTTCACTCACACCATGATATATTGTTCTCTGTTTGGGTTTTGTTAGGAAAATTACAATTTTCCAGTTTTTCTCCGCTTCAAAGACTTTAAATCTTTGAAATGCTGACGGGCGAAAGGAAAACCAAAAAAGGGTTAGAAACGGACGCGTATGTGTTGCTGACCGTTACCGGCCTTTTCCCTCCGCGGCCTTTTCCCCCCAAGGGTCCAGTTCCCCAAGCGGCCTTTTCCCCCCAGACCTATTTCCCTCCATAACTTTCTCCCCCCAGACCTGTTTTCCCCCATAAC